>JAOEGS010004479.1:53043-71398 GCA_025447755.1 Corythornis vintsioides | reverse complement strand
CTGGATTTCTGCTTCTGATAGAGGTCAAAGCTGGCCAGGAAGCTAATTTCTATCCATTAGTAACACCTCTGAGAAAGTTCCTCAGAAAGGGATTAGGGACTGCAATGTGTTATTAACGCTCCTTTATAATGACAACTTTTACATACAACTAGTGCGTGTTTTATTAGTATCAAATGCTTGGATTCCCAAGCTCACACTGGCTATACACTCACATAATGCAGCACAGTGTTGAGTCACCACCTCAGTGGAGATCACAGATAGAAGCACTTCTGCAGAGAGATATACCTGCATTCACAAAACCTGCCCCAAAGGCTTTCAAACCTTGCTGGGCTCAGTGCAGTGCTGCATGAACACAACAAGGTTGCTTAAGGCTTCACTGTGCTGCATGAGTTGATAGTAGTGGCCTGGCACTTTGGGTTGGGTCTGTGGTTGGGCTGCACAGTCAGTTTGGTAGCATTTGCACTCACCATGGAGACATGTCTCCAAAATAACAAGCTCTGAGCCCAGCAGAGAGGAAGAGGTGCACACCAAGCTGCACGTGTCATATTGAAAAGCACACATTTAATCAATTCAGCTAAACTCCTATGAACCTGAGAACAGGTATCTGGAACTTGGTATAAGAGCTGTGTGTGTTTGTTTTGCTTTTTAAAGCACTGTTTGCTAATTTGCTAAAAAAAAAAAACCAAACCAAAACAAAAAACTAAATCAGAAGTTTATGTATGTAAAATAGTTTGACTTCATGAAACTGTTTACAATAGACACATTATTACTGATAGTGGTGTTGACTTTATTGCTCCATCATCTTCTGCTGTACTCTACAATCACTTGAAAACACTAAAAAGCAATATACTTTATGCACAGAGTTGAAGGAATAAGGCAATTTCTATTCCTAGCTACACACCTTTTCTGTCCCACAGCTGAAAACTGATGCAATAAACATCATGGCTGTAGCTTCACAACTTAGCTTATGTATACAGCAAAGCAGAGCAGCCTCCTCATGGAAATTTCAACAGATGGTTTTTTACTGCTGCAAACCAGTTTTGCATTACTGCAAACTCCCTTTTATTCTTGTTGCTCTCTTCTATCCTAAAACACTCTCATTCTCTAAAAGCCAGTGTGTCTGCTTCTCTTTGCAGGTTCTTGGAGCTTTTCTAGATCTTATATGCCCTCCTACACCATGACAATAGTGCCCCTATAGATGGGAACACAGTAAACTACTGAAATAGATCATGGACATATGGCACATTACAATCCACCACTCAGCACTGCACTCTGACATTATAATACAAGTTCTTCTAAATGATCAAGGATGAGTGTGAGATAAAAGCTATGTTGAAATATGTTCTTTTTTTTTTTTTTTTTTTTTTCACTCCTCAGTGACATCCTTCACATCTCAAGAACAAAAGAAATGCCTCTCTTGTCTAGAGGAATAATCCAGCTCCAAGTCTTGAACAACAATATAGTTTTACTTGTAGGGATGTTCAATTCACTTCTGAAAAGTTGCTGCTACCACAGCAAGAAAAGGCAAAATGGACCAAACTATTGATATAATTCCATAACTCTCCTTTACAGCAACATAGATAATTATTTCTGAAGAGAGATTACTTTCTGATAAAACTAGGGACTTCCTGATGTTCATTTTGAATAGCTTTAGAAAATTTTCTATTATGAGTTGAATTTTAATCTGACTACTAATAAACACTGTTGAGATATGTACCTGTTGTTTTCCAATGGCATAAACTCCCATTAGCTGGGAACAATTTTCATTCTGTTTAGAAGTATACCATAACATTTTTATGTTTCTCTTCTGCAGAACATAAGGAAAATAATATTCTCTAACTGGGGCTAACCTCAAAAGAAATCCCACTGGCCAGGCAGAAATGCTATGCTCCTATAGTGTTTAAGGTAGCCAAATCCAAGGTGTTGAGAATGTCACCCACTTAGTTACAAGGAAAGTATAAATTTTGTATTGTCTGTCCCGTACCTTGGCAGCTGCCAGACCACCCGAGCCCCCACCAATGACAATGAGGTCATAGTCGTAGGAATGCGGTGCTGGTGTCCCCCCGTTCATTTCCAACAGTTTCTGAGGCTTGCCTTCCTTGTGTGCCTGAACAGAGAAAACAAAAAACCTTAGAGAACATTGAAACGTTACCCACAGTGCTCAAAAATCTGTATTTTCATTAGCAAATATTGTGGTAAGGGAATATAAGTGCTCCTGAATTTTCTGAGCTCTGCTTTTAAGTCACTTCTTAAAATTTAGTTTTTTTAATCCATCCTTGAATAGCTCAATACCTATTAGACAGCAATCTATTAATTTTCTTGTTTGTTGGTTGCAAAGCTTAGCTTTCCACATAAACACGACTCCAGACCCTTCTCATATTGTGTACTCCAGGATCAGATGGATATCTGCTGACAAAGGCATTCCATTAATTTATATCATTCTTTTCATCTACCCTGGACTTTCCTAATTATTTCCCCCCACACACTCATGCATATATTAGTAGGAAAATACAACAATCATATACAACACAGTAATCATCTGCAATTACCAGCCTTACCATCTGAACAAGCAGAACTGAACAAAGAAAACAACTTCTACACTTTTGTAACATGCCTGTGTTTATTTCTGCTTTGGTTTAACATTGTAGCTAACTTTGGTGTCAAATGGATCAAGTGTGATTGCTACAGCTTCAAAAGAGATTTTGTTTGATCAAATGACTAGTACCACAGAACAACAACCCAGAAGTCATAAAATGCATTTTCACAGCTGTATTCCACAAAGAACATTGCATTGTCTTGATATATTATTTCTAAAATAAGCCTTTGTACTTTCATTTGCTGAGCTCCAATTTATCAGGACTTTGAGCCTTTGGAGTTGCTGACAAAATTCTCAATCCTCTCAAACTGCAAAAGATATAAGTGACAATGTCAGATTCCTCAGATGATGTGTATCAATGAGTATCATCTAAAGTCATGTCAAAACTTTTTAAGACCAAAAATGTAAACAAAGAAATCCATACGTAGTCACTTTACAGATCTGCTTGCTTTTACTCAAATGTTTCTATCTGCCTAACCAGGTAAGACTTGATTCAGTACTACTGGAATAGTCACAGTAAATAAAAGGACAGTAAAATTAAGTTTCCCTTCTCTTTTCATCTTCGTTTTGCATTAAGCAGCTCTTTGTGCTCAACCCATTCGACTGTTGCCTTCCTCTGAGGTTAGATTGTTTCCTCTCTCTAAGTTTAACTGTGTCAACCCACAGAAACTGTTCTCAATGTAGCCACATCACAGGCAAAACCCTCCAGCAAATCACACAGCAACATCAGCAGAAATTCACACTGTGAATCTATCCGGCTGCAGAAAAGCACATTTTCAGAGTATTTCATAACCCTGGGTAGCATGTTAACACTAGTAACAAAACCCAGAAAACACCTGTGGCTGTTGTGAAGACATCCAACAATAGCTCACCTCCCTTCCTCTGCTGCTGCTCTGCACCCCGGTCAGTACACAGCCCTACCACTGAACCTATGCTGTGCTTGGCTCCATTTTTCCCTACTTTTCTACCATGACCACTGACCAAACTCAAACTTTCTAATACAACCAGAGTAAAGGTAAAAAAATGGAGTATATATTGTATTAAGATGGGCAGTTTCACTTTATTCATATTTAGAGACACAAGTGTAGAGACACTTTCCCAAAGTGCACCTTTGTCATTGCTCAGTGGTGGCAACAGGATGGTGTGGAGCTTAACAGCAGCCTAATTCCTGCACAGTCACCTGACCCAACTACCAAGAATGGTATCTTTACAACGTATATAAAGAAGCCACAATACCTAGCAATGAAACTTGCTTAGATTGCTACTTACATCATGCTACTTTTTTTTCCTTTAAGGAAAATGCTTTCTGTTTTCACATAGATTAAGAAAATTCACCTTTTATTCCCTAGTGTTTAGGCTTGGGTTTTTTTGTTAGTTATTCATAACCATTCTTCATGAAAACATATTAAAAGTTTAGATCAGACAAAGCAGATTACAACCTTCTCTGAAACCACCTCCTAGAACCCTGCTTCAAAGCAGCATGGATCTTGACAAGCTCCATGTCCCATTTACCAGGGGAACATGTTTGTGACCATGATCCAATCCTGAGAACAGATCTCCTCCATCATTCTGCCAAGAATTATGAATTTAACAGAAAGCCTACATTCTCATTATTTTTCAATGTCAAAACTAAATTACAGGCTTGTAAAGCGTGTTTCCCCCACCTTTAGAGTTTCCTCATGACCTGCTTGCTTCTCCTCTACAAAAACAAGCGGCTGTGAAGGTTCTGCCGTCACTTCGCACTGTCCTTCTTGCAGCTTCTCTGCTCCCTCTGTGAAACAAAGAAGAAAACAGCTGGAGTCTGGAGAAACTCCTTTATGAAGGCTGCGTCCCTCAGGCACTGTCGTCCAGGGGAGTGGCCTGGCCGCTTCCTCCTCAGCAGCGAGTGTCTCGGGAGAGCATTTCCTCGGGCAACTGATGAGTCACTTGCAACGTTAGGATGACTTGCTATTTTTTTCTCTTTAATAAAAGCCCATATGCGAGTCGGCTCGGAATTCGGGACTTTTTGCCAATCTAACATTATGTTTGGAACAAAGCAAGGAAATAAAAGAGTTGCTGTGGCTAAGCCAGAAACTTCAGTCTTAAAGAAAAAATATTATTTTTACTTTTCCTTCCCAGAAAGTTATTTTCTTATTCTGATGTGCTGGGATTTTTTTTTCAGTCTTCTAATTTTTAAACTAAATTAGAAGTTTTTCTATTTTACCCTTGCAGTTAGTTTCCTGGAAGCTTCTTTAGTTCAATTTATTGATGAAATTTTTTTTTTTCCATGCAACTCTCCCCCACAAGTAATTTTTGCCATGTTATATTGCTCACACTATGAGATCCTTAAATAAATATATTCAAAAGTCTGGAAGAGATCTGTTTGCCCATTGATCATTATTGATTTTATATATATTGAAGATACACACACACACACACACACACACACACACACACACACACACACACACACATATATATATATATCCACAAGGAAAAATGAAGCATATGATGGAAATGAAAAAAAACCCAACAACATCTTTATACCTGGTGATACTTATTTGATATGGCATGCAAAGAAAATCTAATACACCATTATCAGCTCTGCCTCCCTCCATGTAACTGAACTTAATTCCCAATAAATGGGTCAGTGCACAATTGTTTTGTACTTAATCACATGCATACTTTTTACTGCTCAACCAGCATTAATTAGCAACCTTCAACACGTGCACATACTTGGACAAACAGCCATATTAGATGTATGTTCCTCAGGCACTGAGCCCACAAACCTGAAGAGCATTCACAAACACTTTGTAGAAAAAGCAGCCCTTGAAAATTGGTCTGTAATCTTGACATCTCCAACTTCTCTGAAACTTGGAGATAAAATTCCTTTATCTCACAAAGGTATTAGGAAGAGTATTCTGCTAATTTTGGAAAAGCAATTTAAAGATCAGAGTTGTTACACAATAGTTGGATAATACTTGGCCTTTTCTAGCTTGGAGAAGGAACATAGGAATTAATCTCCGTACATACACACACACGTACATAAGAAAAGCAAGAACACAGGTTCTGAACACTGGTCACAGTCTTCATAAAGGAGAATTTTTGTCTTCAATATATGATCAAAGCTACAGTACTGCACGTACCTGAAGGCACTGAAGCCATATACTTTATTCCTAACAAGTCTGAACAACCTCAGGAATGTTAACCTAAAACTGTATCTTTAGTGAGATAAAAATCTAGTCATTAGACAACACAGGCATTTATACATACATTGTTTTCAGGCAGATCTATGCTAGTGGTGCCTAACTTGAACCATAGCCCCAAAACCCAAAGGCAGCCATAACTTCTGGCAGAGACTTGAAAGGGTTTGTGTGCAGGCTGCTGCTGTCAGGGCCTTTCCCCTGTTGGTTCAGGCGACCTGCCACGGGCAGGATGACAAAGCAGAAAGTGCTCTGTGTGTCACGTGCTTGCTCTCCGTAAAGTCCCATCTACTAATGGCAATGATAATAACCCACAGCCCTGGTGAACTGATACTTCCCAGAAATCAATCACAAGAGTGAGACTGACAAGGAGATCCTGGAGCTCAGAGCCACTATGGGTAATCTTCAGAGTTGTAGAGGAGAGGAAGACCCACCTGCCCCTAAGCATCAGCATCACTCCAGCAAGTCTGTAGCAACTCACAGCCACTGTAGGAAGATCCAGCAAGGCTCTTAGTCTGCACTACCACCTTCTTTGGGTTTTGTTAATCCCAGTCTAGAAGATGGTGGCTGTTGAGTGCTACCTCCCCTACGACCTGCTAAGTGCTCTCTGACACAGGGTACATCAATCTAACAAATCACTGCTATCAAAAGGGGACAAGCCTACTCTCTTTCACAACACTGGGACTTTTTATCTTCTTCTTGATGTCTGCATACTTGGCACCACCTCTGGCAGCCAACCGATCCTTACGTGAGCTAAATCAACTCACTAACCTAGCAAAAAATTAACCCAGGAGCGTAAAAGATGTGGACTGTTTTCCACCAGCCTAACAAGCCCAGCCAGCTCCAAGAAGGATCCCATGAGCTCCTCAGCCAGTAAAAAGCAGAAGTCACATACCCATACAGACCAGCAGGGAGGAAAAGGAGACAGCAACATTTCTCTCACTGGTATCACAGTACCACAGAGTATCAGTGGCTGAAAGAGACCTTGGAGATCATCGAGTTCAACCCCCCTGCCAGGCAGGATCATAATCTAAGTATAATCTAACACAGGCCCCAGAGGAACACATCCAGGCAAGTCTTGAAAATCTTGAAGGAGACCCCACAACCGCCCTGGAAAGTCCGTTCCAGTGCTCCATGACCCTTACTGTAAAGAAGTTCTTCCTCATGTTAAGGCGGAACCTCTTGTGTTCTAGCTTGTAGCCATTCCTCCTTGTCCTGTCGCAGGGCACAAGTGAGAAGAGGCTGTCACTTTCCTCTTGACACTTAGCCCTCATATATTTATAAACATTTATCAAGTCCCCAAAACAAAAAGTAACAAAACTGGAAGTTTGTTCAATAGCTTGTTAAAGCACAAACACCCCCCACCTTTTTAGCATTTACTTGAATTTATTTCTGAAGCAAACTACACTAAACTTCACTGACACTTCTTGAGAAGAGGTAAAAAAACCTGCTGAAACAACTAAGGTATTTTTAATCCATATCCTTCCTTACTGGGAGAGAGCTTCCTTAGAAACCAAAGTCCTCCCTGGTACCGAGGCCTCTGAACTTTTGACTGTTGGTTGTGTAACTTCTGGTGTGTGTGAAAAAAGGCACAATTGGTTTTAGAAAGCCTTGACCAGGTGGGAATGTGGTCAGTCCAACACAACAGCCTGGACCAGCTTTGTGAGCAGAAATGCTCCAGGAAAAAAGCAAAACAAAAAAACCCAAACACCTTAGTCTACAAAAGTGTCCTCCCAGGGATACAAAAGGAATGGGGCAGGACATGGGGACCCGTGGAAAGCACCTGCCCTTCAACTACTTGCCATGAAGGTGTCTAAGTGGCACCTGAATGAAAAGTTCTTCGCTGACTTACCTAGGTGTTCTGTATCACACAGAAGGAAACTGCGAACAAGAACATCTTACTATCTTTGACAAATGACTCTATTAAAAAATAGCTCTACTCCAGTAATTCAGAAGATGCCTCTAATTTTGTAGTGCTTATGAACAAACATGTAACTTGCTTTACAGGTTTATCTTCAGGGATCTGAGAAATACAGGAAATTTACTGGTATCAAAGCCATTATATCACCCAGATTATGACAAGGGAAAAACCCCAAGCCTTTAAAATACACATCTCCAGCCTGAATCATATCACAGACCTACACTGAGAGGCTGCTTTGCAATCAGCTGAACTGACAAAACTGTGAAGGAATGGAAACCTGGGGTAGGATGCAGGGAAAGACAAGACCCTCTTAAACTGCCCTTGCCCCAACAGGAATCACAATGCACCCACACTTCCCTCAGGGCCAGGAACAGTGAGTGGAAATTATAAAATAATACTTAGAACCTCTACTTTGGTGTAAGTTAGACCTTCAACTTACCTCACACACTTTATTTTTTACTGCAACAGAGACACAGTGCAGCCTTACAGCTAAGAGAAGCGATGGAGCTGGCTACTGTAGAAGATATGTCAGGGCTTGCTTATGTAAGTGCTGCATGTGCTGTGCTCTGGTGATCCTCACCAAGAACCACTGGTACCTTTGGCAGGATAAACTAGCACAGCCCTGTGGCTACTCTCCTCCTTTCCAAGTGCTGATTCAGCCCTTGGCTGCCTTGTCAGAGAAAGTATAAGGGTAGCTTAGAGGTACATTTCCCTCCTCACCTGAACTCAGCCAACATCTGAACCCATAACAAGTCAGTAATGTTCTGACAGGCCAACCCAACATAATTTACACACAAGCACTCGTTAATCAAGAGTGAGCCAATAGTGTCACACAAATGCTGCTTTTGAAGGCTGGTACCATAGAATAGTTTAGGTTGGAAGAGACCTTAAAGATCATCTAGTTCCAGCCACCCTGCTACAGGCAGGGACACCTTCCACTAGATCAGGATGAACAAGGTGGGTAAAGCATGAGTTTCTGCTACACTTCTTCAGCAGGTTTCATGAAGACAAATGACCACTTCATTATGTGACTTCAACACACTACATGCTCTTAAGAATCAATGACACTCATCTTTTACTCTCTTCATGCAATTTTGCTCATGCCCTGGGGGATTAGATGTCTTTGAATGTATGTGAGCCTTGAATCTTGCCGTTTACACACAGGACCAAGATCTTTCTTCTACCTAATTACAAGCACCTTTCATCTTCTCTCTGAAATTAGCTACTTGTCCTTAACTATGTGCAAAGCACCATGTGTGATCACTGCATGGAAATTATATAGCTAGTATCCTCCTAAGTGTCACATATTAATAAAACAAAACCCAGATGGTGAAAAACCCCACCTTTTGCACCTACTTATATAAGTAGAAGCTTGCAAAAGTTGCATATGCTCCTTATGGTTCATAATTTTAGCATGCAAGGAAGAAGTTTTCTGGTGAGTGGAGCAAATAAATAACACTTCACAAATACCACAAAAACCTCAATCTTCCCTGGGTTAAAGGCTGATTTCTCACTGACTGCATCTGCAAGCACTGGGGAAGAAGTTAAGAACAACTGAGGCATGCACTTGGTCCTTCAGACTGCTCACTTGCTGTCTGGTGCAGTTCAAGTGAAAAACAAAGTATTTGTTTTTATTGTTTGAATATTTGAACAGCTCCTTCACCTGCAGAGTGTGCAAACATCAACAGGTAAGGCTGAATGGTGAAATCACTTTCATCCTTTTCTCCCTAGATCACAGGTCTGTTTTATTTTCTGATGGCTTCCCACATAAGCAGTCTTCATGGAGCACAAAGAAAACATCATAAGCATAAATCCAGAAATCAGCCTCAATGCTCCTCTGCTTCTGCCAGCGACTTGCTTGACATGTTGCTGAAATGTCCAAAAGGTGTTTAAGGTTTGAAATTATTGTGATAGAAAGCATCCCATTCAAAATGCATAGGTTTGACTGGCTTTTTGTTCTCTCCATGTCTGACCAAGAAGTCCCTAAAACCACTGGTGAGAGTTATTTCATTAAGTTACTGTATTTTTCTTAGCAAACCCTGATTATTGATATAAATGACAGCAGATCCAAACCAGTCCTAACTTCACTAAGGGACTGGTTGTGTAATTTGACTCACTGATGTCCTTTTCTATGCTCATTTCCCTAAGCTTTTATTCTGGAAATAGATTCAGGAATGCACGCTTTGGAGTCAAAGGAAGAACGACAGTCCTCCTTAGACTCTGACCATTGAAAAAAGAGAACTGGACCCTCATGATCCCTCATCTTTATACCAAGAATGATGTATATGGGCTGGAATCCCTCTTTGGTCAGATTAGGGTCACCTGTCTTGTCCACTCCTCCCAGCAGGTGTGGCCTTTCACTTTCTGCACCCCCAACATGACACACAAGATTTAGCAATGACCTTGGTCTGAATAGGAGCAAGTACAAGCCAGAGCCTTTCTGCACACCAATCCTTGGTAGTAACTCTAAACATTGAGCATTATCACTGCTAGAAGAAGACACTGTGAAAATCTGCTGTTAACTTCAGAAAGTGCAGTTACTCACAAGAGCCTTAACTGAAACGTGAAATCACCTGAGTTAATTCTATTCTGGCTCAAACCAGGACATGGAGGAATGATGAATGCCAGATCAAACAAAAGACAGACATTCAGGGACAATCTATCTGAGGGCCTGACTCAAAGCCCATACATAATTAAAAGCTCCAACCCAAACAAAAGCCATAAGCAACAAAATTCACCCTTTTCAGCTTGAATGTCTAACGAACATCTGGGGACTGACTCAGCAACATCCTCCAATCTGCTTTTCACAGAATCACAGAATGTTAGGGGTTGGAAAGGACCTAGAAGATCATCTAGTCCAAATCCTACTTCCTACTTTTGATTTTCTAAGTATCCATGCAGATAAGATGAAAGTCCAACCATAATATGAAAAAATCAGTTTACTGATTTCAGCAGGGATGTCATTGTACTCCTTGGCTTGTTATAAAAAAAGTCCTGCAAGAGATGTTTCTATCATAATAATTATGGTACCTGAAATGCCACTCCAACAAGACTTGGGCTTTCTCACAGACTGTTCTGGTAGTGCTCTCACCTCAGAGTCTTTAGCAGTACCAAGCAATTGGTACTGTATGTTTACAGTAAAGCTTATAGGAATTAGCCAGGTTGTTCTAATTAGCACTAATAGGGATGTTTTCTGTGAGCATGAGGTCACATGCTGACCTCAAATATTGCTAGAACACCTGCAATACAAACTATTGGCTTAAACAGAGCAAGTTGTACATATTAAGCAAAGGTAAACTTCAGATTATCTCTTCCTTAGTGAAAAGGTAGAGAAAGCTAAATTAATTAGGTATATTTGATCACCTCCATTTTACTTAATTATGTACTAAATTAACTAGGTTACAAAAAACTCAATATAAAACCAGTAACTTTAATATGGATTTTTGTCTACTTCCTTAAAAAGTCACTGTTGCTTTTGGGTTTACCTATATTGGTATAATGTTTGTCTAATCCAAATTAAAACAAAGGAAGCTGATTTCTGTATGACTACCTGTAGGTGTATCATGCTCACAGTGCCATCCATACTCGCCCTTCATTTGGGATGACTTGAAAAAAGCTGAGCTTCCTGATTTTTTTCCTTTAAAATCTCTGTGGCAAACATAAACCTGTGATTCCCACAAACTGTGATTATTACTCTTTTTTTTAAAAAAAAAAAACAAAA
This sequence comes from Corythornis vintsioides, assembly GCA_025447755.1. NCBI lineage: Eukaryota > Metazoa > Chordata > Aves > Coraciiformes > Alcedinidae > Corythornis > Corythornis vintsioides. The sequence continues at coordinate 59,978 of JAOEGS010004479.1, read as the reverse complement.
CCAAACAACTCTCTGACAAGAGGAGGAAGTACCACCAGCCACACCTGACAAGTGAACAAGTGTGACACCTGAGGGGTGAAACAGTACTCAGCAGGGCTGGAGCAGGCTCTCCCAGTGCTAGTGCCACTCATTAGTCCTTACCACTAGAAGCCATGTGTCTACCACATCTGAAGCCATTTATTCATTCCTACATGTCTCTTTGTAATCAGGGTTGCATGTGAGTCGGAGAGAAAACAGATTACACATTATCTTACTTTTTTAAAAATTATTTTTTGGTCAGACAAGACAATATTAAGAGTGAACATGGTTAAAGGGAAACCTTTTTTCAGGTCATCTCCCAGAATGAGCATGAAGTTTAAGGCAGTTACTGCACTGTGGAAAGTACTTTGGCACTTGGCTCAGAAGCCTCCCATTCCCACACACCTCATCCCCCAAGCAAGATTTTTTTAAGAGAGGGGTGGAGGGGGGAAATCACTCTTTTTAGTCAAGAGCAATCAAATTTTCTTTAAAAAACAAAAGGATTTGTGCAGAACAATTGAATCCTGCTTGTGGCAGCCCAGCAAACAATGACAGGGCATTTCTACAAGGTCAGTGAAGCAAGATAACCTAACAGGCCCTCTGAAGTGTCTTGCCACCTAAGTGATGTGACAAACTAATATGATGCATATGATTCGACAAAGGTCTGGCTGGAAATGGTTGTGAAAGATGGATAGAAAAAAATGTTCTGTTCTCATGAGCTAGAATTACAGAGCCGTGCTTGCTTTGTGTCAGGCTGTGCAAACAGTGGAGGAGTTAAGGAAGTTGAAGAGCTTCCTTCCCACAGTACTGGGGATGCAGCACAAGGACATGGGTGAGGTGACAGCACCGAACAACACTTTCTTCTCCAAGCAGCTAACTCAACAAGTAAAACAGGCAAGTTTGCTAGACTAGAAGATTAAATGAGAAGATATCTCATTCATGAACTGATTCATTTCATTTCACTACATAAAACCACTTCATTAGCAGATTAATAGGAAAAGCTAAGACTACACTAGATTAAGCTATTATTATTTTCTATTGAAATATTCACATGCTTTACTTACTCCCTCTCTCTGCATTTGTAACTCTTTTATGAAAACAGAAGTTCTGGGTCAGATTGCATTGTAATAGCCAAAATTTACAGAGGGTTGCACTGTTCCACAGGGTTTACCATAAAGGAGTCTGACTACATAATCAATGGTACAAGGCACAGAGTATATATAGGAAAAGCACTATGCTAAAAAAAAAAAAGCAACACCTGTGAGCATTTGGAAGATAAATACAAGGATACAAGGTAAAGCCAAACTGAAGATGGGGAAAAAAAAAAAGGTATCAGGTATAGCTTGGCAAAGTTAGAGGATGGCTCTGTGTGGAAGACCTACAATGTCACACTCAAAAAAGGAAGTTACAGAAACGTATGAATGAAGAAAACAAGAACAAGTGCACAAAAAGAATTTTGCAGGACATGCACAATTCAAGATGCTACAGGCTGGAAGGCAGCTGCATTAAAACAGACAGGTATCAAAAAGCAGGCATCAAAAACAGAGGAGACATCAAAGATAAAACCTTCTCAGCAGACAGCAGCTGTAAAGTGCACTCACTTAAAACCAGTGGAAAGAGGAGATGTAGTAGCTAACTCGGCATACTGAACAAGCCATGGTGCAATATTTTATCTGGTATTTGGTTTGTTTTCTACCAGCAAACTCAAAAGGGTAGCAAGACACCCTATCAAAGGATGTCCAAGCAGGCTTCACAGAGGAAAAACCTTCCAACGGGAACAAGCAGTGAAGTTTTATCTCCAAAGGAGTCTTGAAAATAGAGAAACTGTAGTAATGCACTGGAAAAAAAGGAGATCAGTTCCTTAAGCTATAAGGGCCAAGCAGAGTTCCTGCTCACAGCAGAAATCAAGGGGATGTCATAACTGTTAATAAGAGTAGAGGAAGAGCAGAGGCAGCGATGTCACCACCTCCAGGAATGAAGTCCACTCTGTTTTCCCCTCCAGAGTGCTATGACACACCTATTGTTGTTGCACCTGAGCAGCTGACATGGAAATTACACGGTCAAAACACTTGCAGGAAATACTGCAAAAATAAACATATTTGCAGCCTCATTACTCATCACATGTAAATGTCAGTACAATTTAATCACCATCAGTGTTTGTACTCCAGCACGGAACTAGGACCAAAGTGAATCCCTTATTTCATCTCACAGTTATGATGTATTCAGAGACTCTCATATTAGCACTAAAAATGAGCAATGATTTTAACAACACTTTGTTAATTCACTTTGTAGAATCCACCCCAAATTTAATTCCCAGTCTGCTTTCCAGTTCCATCAGCAATCATGTGCCATGTCCCAAGTGCCAGCCCTAAAAGAAGCCAAGCAACTTCAACTTTCATGAAAGTCAAGCTGAACTGAAAACACAGCTGCTTATAAAATTCAACATGAGGGCCTGCGAGGAAAAAAAGCAGCACTTGAGGTGACACCAAGATAGATTCCCACAGAAACAAACTATGTTTTAGGAAACCTTCAACCCAGGCTATCTTAATTCTCCTACATGTAGGGTTAGCCCTTTATCGTATAGTCTTTGATTTTTCTTATTAATCCTTTCCGCAGTAAAACACATGTTTATAGTACAGAAAACTGAAGTAATGCAGAGACAAACTGACGTCAACAACAACAACAAAACAGGAAAAGCATTATCTTCAGAGTTATTTCAAATGTTCATACCTTTACATCCACAAAATGTAATAAATACTGCATATGCAAAATGCATTTGTTGAAGTAAACTGAATGCTATTTGAAAATTGTAGGATAGCCTTTTTGAAAGCACAAACTAAGGACAAGAGAATGTATTTAATAACTATGTTATGCAAAACACTTTATCTTAGCATTTTTACTTTTTCCTGTGCTGCGACCATTTTCCTTGTCAGTTTTGCTCATTGCCAGTTTGCTGCAGCTTGCTTTTTAAAACATCCTTACACCTTGCACTGAAAGAAACACTCATAATTTATTACACTTGTTGACAGAATAATGGAAGAGTAGAAATAGAACCAGAGAGAAATTAAGAAATTCTAACAGCTATGAACAGCCTGATTTCTTCTTCCTACTACAAGTAAGTTCAAATATGTCTTGTACAAAACACGTCTGCAGCATAGATATAAAAGAAATACCTACTGGCTGGTATGGCTAACAATTTAAGATTGTTCATGTTTTAGAGTAATGCATAATTAGCTTATTTCAATTATGGTTTGGTTTTAAAGTAAATCCCTTATCTCTGCATTTCTGTAATTATTTTATTTTAATCTATTTAATCTCTTCAACAGCACCCACAACTCCCCTCATCTCTTGTCCTTAATGGATATTAAAAAAAATTTGAATTGTTCCTTCAGGCAATGGATGTTGGGTTTCAGATAATAATCCATTGGTATGTGACCATCCCAGAAGCTAAGATGATTAGGTGCTGAAACATAAACCTTGATGTCACAGTTTAAACCAACTTTCCTGGAGAATTAAGATGCTGCTAAAGTTGTAGAATGGGTAGCAGGGAGTAATAATGTCTGAAATTGAAAAAAAACAAAACAAAACAAAACAAAGCTACAACATAAAACCAAAGCCCAAACAATACATTGTCATGTAGCCTAAATGAGTCAAGTTCACAGGGCTGAAAAAACTTGTTAAATGCAGGCTTCATTTCTGAGTTGGTCTTAGTCAACACATCACCATCCTGAGGAGCTAGGCTTGGGTTTAACCCCATAAACGCTTATGCTGCCCCAACTCTGTGCTAGCTTTCACACCCCACACCTGTCTAGCTTTCAGGGTCTTACTTAAAGCTAAATTGGGTACTTATAAATCATAATGGCAGCAGAACCGGCAGGGCTTAACCCTAACTGGTTTTGGGGCATTGCACTGCGCTTCAGGGCAGTACAAGTACAACTTGACTCTTCTGACAGTGGCTTGAGAGTTTCCTCTTATTCCCCATCAATCCTGTTAGGGTGAAGGAACATCCAGTGCTTCCAACATCAGGCTTTTCATTCAAGACTGGAATGTTTTTGTTGGTATAACTGAAAGATACTAAACAATATGGAGCCATTACAATAAGCCTATTTCAGGAGTTTTAACTGTAATCAACTTCATCTTTGTATTTGCCACCTACTGCGGTGCTCCCATATTATGCAATTTCCTACTGCAGAGGTATCTTCATTGTTTGTTTGACAAGTCACTGATTATTTCTATTCTGCATAACAAGACTTTAAATATAACTTAGAACTACCAAGGTGCTTTTGCTTTATTGTTCTCAAATTACTGCATACATAAAATTATCTTTAAAACCATACTCCTTTCCCAAGGGTTTTGTAGAGCTGAAAACACTCCAGTAGAAGATGCTCAATGAAATGCTACATCCTAGGAGTGCTTTTTCATTTACGCATAACTACTGTTCAGCACCAGATGCACATACAGGTTAATTTTCAGGCATTTGTTACTTTAATATTTTGGTTTGCTTTGTTTTATTTTTGGGTCGGGTTTTATAGACCTGGTGAGGGCACAGTTAATACTACATCCAAGGAGGATCAGAGGCTGAAGTTCTGACTCCAAAGAAGTAGAAAGCAGACAGCCAAACCACGAATTTCCCCAGTGCTGTTGTGGCAACAATGCCTCAGTCCCGGCAGACAGAACTTACCTCCACGGACCAGAGGGCCATTCAGCTCCCACCTGACTCGAAATCCTTTTGCCTCCTCAGCGCACACTCGCACAAGCTGCCGTCTCCCTCCAGGCAGCAGCTTGTGCCCTGGGAACCTGGTGCCAGCAGCGCTGCCTGCGCACCCCCAGGCCCAGGGTCCCGCACCCTGACTCACGCTCCCCTGCCCCTGCGAGTGCTATGATGCACAGAGTCCTGCCCAGTCCTGCTGCCATCGACGCTGACCTCAAGGAAAGCAAGTCAGGAGAGAAGAAAAAAAAAACCAACAAACAAAACAACAAGCTACATAAGTTATGCTTGAGAGCACGAAATTAACACACGAGGACGGATCTATGGTGAAGCTACATTCAGGTTGTTTTGCAGGGCGGTACTCCCGCGCCTGCAACAGCCACCTGAAAACAACGGGGAAAAAAAGTCGAACCCAACTGCGCCCTGCTCCCACCTCCCCAGTGTTTTATAGCAGGCAATCAAAGCCGTTTCCTTCGACCACCCTTCCGCAGCGGGAGCCCACCGCCCCGCCCCTCTAGCACGCAGGTGCCGGCCGCCGCCTACCTGCCGGCCGCTGCCGCTCGGTTCCGCCGCCGGGCGCCTGCCGCACCGCTTTGCTCTTCCGCAGAGCGCTGCCCATGGCGCGGCCCTGCGCTCAGCTCAGCACCGCGGCCGCGCAGCCACCTACCACCTCCTCGGCCCTGCCCCATCGCCATGGCCACGGACGCGGAGCGGACCCGGCGGCGGAGCCGGCGCGCCCCCTGGCGGCTGCCGAGGCCGCGTTGGCCGCGGGCGGGCGGCGGCCGCGGCGTTGGAGCCAGGCCCAGGTGGTGCCGAGCCGTAGCCTCGGCCGACGAGCGGGCCGGTTTCGCGCCCGAAGGGAGCGCTTTCTGACGCAGGGACGGGGCGAGGGGTTAAACCTCCCGGTGGAGCCGCCGAGCGGCCCGGGGAAGGTCGCTTCTGGCGGACCTGCCTGCTGCGATCTCAGGGATACTGGCATTAGGAAAAGCCTTTGGGAAGTGTTTCTAAAATACTTTTTCCTCACAATTAATGGTTCATTCTGAGAAATCTTTCAATGTAAAGAAGACACTCTAACTGAACTATTAACTGTGTGAGGCAGAAAGTCAGAAGAGTCTTATCACACTGCGCCCGTCCAGGCTCTAGACACGTAGTCATCATTATCTCAGTGGTGCTGCCCAGGTTGTAGCCCCAAGGTCGTAGCTCCTTAGTGGTGGCTTTCACAGCAGTACGTGTCAAGAGGAGTGCCTGACAAGAAGGATTTCTGGCATAAACTGAGAAAACAGTACAGAATAAAAGCCATAAACCACCAACAGACCTGTACACAAATGCTTGCCTTTGCCGTTGGCTCGTTCGAGCTTTCTTCACTCTTCACATGGAAGTGTGTGACTTGTTACAACACACATGTTGATTTCTCTGATCCATATTCTCACTGTGGCAAATACTGACATTTGTTTGAAAGGTTTTAAGAAGACATTAAACCAACCATTTAACCATTTATAATTTTTACTGTATTACTTTTCTACTCTGCAGCAAATCTCCAGTGTCATCTGGAGCTTCTAATAAAAAAAAAAAATACAGCTAAACTTAAGACTTTAAGTGGAAAGAAAAGTCTCTGAACAATCTGTGGGAATGATCACTGCCTTCAGTATCTATAATAGAAAAAACTACTATGATAATGAGGATAATAATTGCTATGGACATTCTGGGATTATGATAGCTTCAGTAATAAAGTTATTAAAATAATTTGCTGGGCAAGCTTTGGGAAGGAACTCTGTTCCACCAAACCCCATCTCAGTATTTTCATTAAATGGGGACTACCAGCTGGCAAGTCAGTCAATTTGAGAAAAAACAAGTTTACAAAAACACCTTGGAGTGTTCTTACTGTCCTTTAAATTGTTCATCATGCTTCAAATTGCTTATTGTTTTGCAATTATGTTCTGATCACATTTCCTTTCACAAAGAAAAAGGTTTTACATTGCTTTGATGAACATCCACTGATGCAATAGTAAAAATGTTAGAAAATTTTTTGTTTTATATGCTTGAGATGCTTTGATGTACTGGTATACATCAAAAAATCAGAACTACTGTCCTTGTTTGAGTGAGAATAGAATTAATTCTGTTCAGTGATTTTACTTTTCAGCTCAGTTCTTCTAACTGCCCTGTCTGAAGTTAGCTGCCTGTTTTCACAGGCAGTGTCTGCTTCTGGCAG
>JAOEGS010004479.1:5358-52943 GCA_025447755.1 Corythornis vintsioides | reverse complement strand
CTTTTCAGCTCAGTTCTTCTAACTGCCCTGTCTGAAGTTAGCTGCCTGTTTTCACAGGCAGTGTCTGCTTCTGGCAGTGATAATACCCCATGTTTAGAGTCAGTTCCAGGGATTGGTGTGCAGACCAAGGCCACTGCTTGGTCTTGTGCACCACACTGGGGGGTGCAGAAAGTGAAAGACCACACCTGTAGTGAGGAGTGGACAGGACAGGTGACTCTGAACTGACTGACAAAGGATTCCAGCCCACATATTTCACACTTGGTATAAAGCTGAGGGATGACGTGAGTCAAGAGCTCTTCTCTCTCTCTTTTTCAGTGGCTGGCATCTAAGGAGGACTGTCCATTCTGCCTTTGATCCCAATCCATATGTTCCTGAATCCATTACCACAATCCAGCTCCTCAACATGGTTCCTGTTTGCCTCTGGGACTCCACCTGTGCCTGCTCCACAGCATCTATGGTGATGATGTAATTGCCATTGCAGGAGGCAGTGGTTGGGTTTGACACTGGGTTTATATATATTCCATTTCATTAATATTATTCTTTTATTTTTTCATTCAAGCTGTTCTAGATTCCTTTCTAATCACTAAGTCTCTCATTTCCTTTGACTTCCCCTTTAGCAAGTACAGTAGCAAGTACACACACAGGAGAGCAGTCTCCAGGATCACACTGTTGAAGGACACCCTGGATCCTGCAATATCTTCCTGATACAGACACCAACTTAAAACCCTGCTGGAGTCAGACTCTAAAGTGACTGAAGTCCTGGGAGAATTGAAAGCTTATTTCAGTCTGATACAAAGCACTGATTTAAATATGCTTTGGGTTTATCTATCTGTTAGCTCCATCTAGACAAACAGTGCAGATCTTCAGATCTGATGTGTTAAGCAGGACAGCAAAGACTGTCTGATTAGAAATAGCTGTAGTACAAAGGAAAGTCTTGAAAATCTGTCATATTGCATCCCCTTTTCAATATTGGACTATTATAACTGGGGACTGCATAAGGTACCAGTGTTGGGATTAAGAGATCAGCTGTGATAAATTCAATTAATGTGTAAATGTCTATAAAACACCTGAATCACTAATAAAAATAGTAATTACATTAAGATATGAACTGATAATGTTCTTTTTAAAGATTAAGTGTGTTTTACTCTGTCTTGAAATCTGGATAAAGATATTTTATAGCAAACTTACTGGGTGCATGATGTAACAGGGCTGCAAAAGTCTGAATGGTACCTCAGTTGGACCAGTCCCCCAGTTGCTCCTATGATAACTGATCCTCAACTTCCTGTAGCTATTACAAGTGATCACCAGAATAAGACTGGAATTTCCGTTGCCACAAAGATTTCTGTATATCCCTTCTATATATGAACTGTGAGGATGGCTGTCTCAGAAACTAAAGAACCTACAGTGTCACCTCTTACAAAGTACAGAATTCTTGCTGCTGAATGCAAAATCATCTAAATATTATTAAAGCTGACACAGTGCTTCCATCTTCAGAATATTAATGCCATTGAAATACCACCAGTCATTTTTGAAAGCTTAGATTCATCTTACTTTACATTAGCCATCTCAAAGTTTGGCCTCTTGTATTAGTCCTTGATCTAAACACCTTCTGTAGCCAACAGAAATTGACAGGCATATTCAGATGGTAACTCATCCTTACAAAGATGGGCACTTCTAAAGAGTGAGCCTATCCCTTAGCTCGGACAAATACAAGTGAGAAGAACACCAGCTTTCATGCTTAAATTGACAGAGGAAACCTATGTCTTGACTACACTGCAAATGTGACAGTGTCTCTCAGTATTTTAGTGCCAGTTAAGAGCCACGGTTAAGATCCACCAACAGATCTTAAGATAACAATTTTCGTTTAGTGATGCTGTTGACACAGAGGCAATGCATGTAGGCCTTTGGATCAGTGCAGTTTGGAATCCTGTATAATCAGCTCTGCAGGAAGGAAACTACAACCACAGAGAAGTGTCACAGCTTCTGGGAATCCCTGATACTTCCAGGAGAGACCTGAATTCCTCCAGTCGCACCAAGCAAAATGAAGTGATCAAATCTCTGGCCATTGTGCAATTCAGCCCTATGGACAAAATGTGAAAACATAGGATTTATGAAAATACATTTTCATGGTGCAGAGCAGAACTTGGCTCTGTAGCCCTCCATAGCCCCTGCTCCATAACTCCAGTATATCAGCACTGACAGTCTCAAGGCTTCCATAACTGTAACTCTAATCAGAACTGAACTGGGCAACACTCCACATTTCCTTAATTCCCATCTTCATCTGACCTGCCTTCTGTGCTCCCTCTGCGGAGCTGTCATGGAACCCAGCTTCCTCACCCATGGGAGCTGTAAAGTTTCACTGAAGAGCCATTAAGCAGCTACTTGTTCTCTTGCACAGTAGAATTAAATAAGACACAGTACTTTCACATTACTTACACTGCTGAGAAATTTCAATCCCACATGTAGCTGCTAATAGGAGAAAACCCAAAACACATAACCAGAGAATGCAGCTGAATGCAGATGATAACACATAAACTCACGTAACACTTGCGTATGTATCAGAAACTTAGCTACAAAAAAAAAATCCCAACATTTTTATAGAGCTACTTAGGTCTTTCATTTTATACTCTTTGTATTATTTGTCATAAGGTTTGAGAAACCTAAATGATTTCATCCTTCTCTATTTAAAATGAGCATTGATTTTTTCCCCCCGTGTTTTGAAAAGAGCCAAAACCAATGTAATTGTTTTTATCCAAGAAGCTGTAATGGCACAATTGCAAAGCAAGGCTCCTGCCAGACTGCTTCTCAAAATAAAGCAGAGAAGATATTGTTCTAGTTTTACCTACAACTGTTATTCTTGGACAAATGAGACGCTTCTGCCAAGATCTCTCATCATCCTTCAAATGGTTCTGTCTGGACCATCATCTTGCATGTGTACTTTGAAGCTCTTCCTTGCTCTTGTGGAATGTTTATACTTGATGTTTTAGACATGTTGTAACATATACATTACCTGATTAAGAGTCAGTTCTGCTACAGGTACATTTCAAAGGGGTTGCTGTTATCCACATTGAACCCCACCTGGCTGAGATGAACTGGCACATCTAAACTTCCAGGGGTATCTTAGTATCTACTTGCTTGACAGTATTTGTTTCACTGGTAAAGGCAGTAAGGTGATTATTTTTTTTTTAATCTAAGGGAACAAGACTTAGGCAGTTATGCACTGCCTATTTGTCTTAGCTCTCCTAATAACCTTTAAAACATTGGCCAAGTTTAATCAAATTTACTTAGTGGAGTAGTCCTGGAAATTGAATCCAAGTTTTCAGCTTGCTCTTTGGACCACACTTCCCAAGTGAGATGAAGTAACAGGAACACACTCTGCCCAGTGCTGGATACCATCCTGCTGTGAGTAAACATATCCTTTGGTCCTCATGGTGTGGATGTCAAAGCTGCCTACTATTAAAGCTCTGCCTCTCTGCCATACTGTGTGTGGCCACAGTACAGACCCTATAAACAACTCCCTGTCAGAGCTGTGGGACTGCAAAGCATGAAGACCACCTCATCCTTAACTTCCAAGTGTAGCAGAATGGTACTGCTAAAGGGGCAGTACTACCCAAAAGCAAGGTACACTTTGCTAGCTAAAGAAATTTTCACCACAAGTGAGAGATACAGATCCTTGGAAAAATGAACAATGTTCTGAACTTCAACTAATTCCATCTGACAGTCAATCTTTTTTTTTTTTTTTTTCGAGAGTATTGCCTGGATCTGTAGCATCTTCCACATATTTTTAATTAGGATTGTCTAATTAAAAAAAAAAAAACAAAAACAAACAAAAACAAACAAACAAAAAAAAAAACCCAAAAAGGAAAAGAGAATGCTCTAATCTGACAAAAGAAAAAAGAGATAGCAAGCATTGGAAAGATCACTGTTAAGAATGAAAACAAATTCCTGAAGCACCATGAAGTTCATAGTTTGACAACAGACCTATTTCCAGTCTGTTACACTCAGAATTTTACAGTAATGAGAACTCTGGAGAATAAAGTTCTATTTCTACAAAAATAATAATTTCTTCTTTCAAACACATACCTTTTCAAGTGACAGAGTCCAGACCACAAGTACGGCACATTTTGGAGAAGGTTGATATATCTGTTCTGGTTTAAAGAAGCATCCATCTCTGTCTCCATCTCTGGAGACACTTAAGACCCGCTTAGATCTGTTCCGGGGCAACTTGGTCTAGGTGACCCTGCTCAGGCAGGGGGGTTGGACTAGATGATCTTCTAGGTCCCTTCCAACCCCTAATATCTATGATTCTATGATTCTATGATACTTGCTCACCTTTGACAGCTTTCTTAGCTAACACCTACTAAGCAGAACAGAAGATACCTGATGGTTTTTATTTCCTTACTGAAAACTTCAGACACAAAATGACAACCTCACCAAATAGATCAAAACCTCATGAAACTCTCTCTTACTTCTTACTGCAATTAACTTCTGCTCTGGAACATTCTTCCCCTCTTTTTGCATAGGCAGAATTTGAGCTGATCTGAAAGGAGAGGTAGAGTACAGAATATGCTGCAGACTGGAGAAATGACATGAGAATATATTTTCTAAATGACATGATGGGGAATTTGACATTGTAACTGATAAGCATCTAGATAACAAAGCAAGCATTATACTAGATGATTTAACAAGGTTCACACAAGACACCCCTAATACTGTACAGACGCAGATCAGATATGTTGAAATACACCACCTCTGGATGTAGGGTAAGAACAGATCTAATGGTGCTGTCTATATACAAAGCATAAGAACTTAGCATATGGATAAAATAATGGACCAATTAAAGACTGCATAATAAATGTGTGGCAGAAATTGTAACAAATGGAGCAACACAAGATAATATGTATATAAAGGGGAATACTCACTTGGACTCTGTGGCTTCAGTTGGCTGGGCAAGTTTAAGCAATGAGTGCAGTTCTGTCACCACTAACAGTGAACAATTGTTCCCACTTTGCTATCATGAAGAAAAATGCTGAACAAAACAAATGGGTAAGTACTTTTTCCATCAATACAACACTGATAAATGCCAGAAGAAAAAAAAACAAAAATAAAACCAAAAAAACAACAAACCAATCAAACCAACCAAATCACAGGAGAAACAATATTTTTGTTTAAAGTTTTTAAGATATGCAGTAGAAAGATTTGTGGGCTGTGTTTTCAAGGAAAAATTCAAAATATTGACAAGCTGCTCAAAACCAGGGCATTGTCTGCTCTGTGCCCTGAAGAGCCCGCATACTGCTCATCCTTCTACTTGCTTGTGAAATTCTGGACTGAGATGAGAGAATCCATCCAAAGATCTGCAAAGCAAGATGAATGGTGTATACTCATGGTACTGTATGTAGTGAACACAAGCTGTAAAATAGATAAAGGGGAAAATTCCTTCTCTATGGTCCCAAAGTTAGAATCAAGCTGTATATATCTTGATACATTTTACAGTAAAAACCTGAGGCCATGCAAAATTCATCTCATTTAACATTTCAGTTTAAACTCGAAGTCAAAATACATCAACATTTTGAGTGAATCTGAAGCTTTGTGATATCTAAAAACATATGAAACTAATGTTGTTATGGGAAACCAAGTGAAAATGTGAATGGTTTATTGAGTTTTGCTTTGTTTAAATCCAACTGCTAGAAGAAAACTTGGAGAGGAATGTACTGTATTTATCAGATATTAACCAGAAGATGTTAGCAGAGGCCATTGTGAAACATGAGTTTTATACCTGTTTTAAGAAAAATATTTTAAGCCCTCCAGTAATGAAGAGTGACTATAGGTTATTAAAAAACTGCACAAAGTTATTCTTGTTACCTCCATTGTGGAAATTTCATATAGGCATGTGTTGATGGCAGGTGTGTGGAATGTCTCTGGCTGCCTTCACCTACAAGAAAAAAATAGCCCTGAGTCCAGTGAATGGCAGGATTGGTGGATTATGAAGTGTTTCATATAAATGCTTTGTACATGAGGTTTGTAAATCTCAGCGGGAAATCAGTCCAACTATCATCTTCACCCAGCAGCTCATATTTCTTCAGAACAAAGCCTCAAAGTGGGAGGAAAATGTGTTCTTCAGGCCCAGTATCACCAAGGGAAACAATCCTTTCAGTTTGCAGTGAGTGAGATTTCATGTCTGTAGAGGGAAGGGGCAACACAGAACCGCAGAGCATGTCACACTAGGTTTTGTTCATCTTAACAGTTGTTTGGGACCCAGGTCCCATGGGCCATCCTCCTTCACTGATCTTCTTCATCAGCCACTTCTTTCTCTGTCTGGGCGAGGCCTAGAAGTCACCGGGGGATGTAACGTGTTTTCCTCTCAATGAGCCTAGATGCAGGTGCAGCTTGGAATAGAGCTGAGGAACTTCTTGACACTCTTTAAAACCGGTGCCAGTCCAACTGATAACAGAGCTCTGCTGCTGAGGCGATCGGGGGAGAGGAGGCCGCAAGGCCAGCGGGACACAAGTGGGAAGGCCGCTCCCTGTCCACGTTCCCCACCTCAGGGTTTCCTTTAGAGCTGCGCCCGGTCAGCGGCCCCGCTACACAAAGATCAGCCCGGCGCCCCCAGGGAGAGCCCTTTAGCCGGGCACAGGCGAAAGAACCTGCGGGCGGACCACAGCGGGCGGTTTCCCCTCAGCCCAGCAACGGGGCCCGCTCTGCTCCTCGGCGCGAGGCAGGCGGCCCCGCCGGCTCCGCTCCGGCCGCAACAAAGCGCGCGGGCACGGCCAGAGCCAGCGCCGGAGCAGCGGCGGGAGGGAGCGCGCTGAAGGGAAGAGCCGGCGCGCGTGGTGGGGAGGCGGCGCGGAGGGAGGGCAGCCCGGCTGCGGGAAGCGGGTCTCCGCGCTGGGACTGGTTCCTTCGCAGCCATTTTCTGTCCAACCAAACAGCCGATTTGCGGAGGGAGCCAACCAGGGCCGCACTGGAGGTTTGTGCCTGGCTCCGGCCAATGATTGGTAACCGGTTCCACTGCAGGCTCGAATGAAATGTCCGTCTCCCTCCCCGGGCCCCGGCGCTGCCGCCGCGCCGCCGCCGCGGGGACCAGGAAGTGGGGGGTCCCCGGCCCCCGCCACCGGCCGCTCGCCTCTTTGTGCGACCGGAGGCGCGGGGGCAGCGCGGCCCGGGGGAGCGAAGCGAGCGTGCGGGGAGGCGGCGACGCGGGCAGGGAGGCAGTTGCGGGGGAGGGGGTCTTGGCATGGGCGGTGGGGTGGGTGCCCCCGCCGGTGTTCCCCCTCTCTCTGTGGGGCCGGGCGCGGAGAGGTGTCGTCCCCCGTTCCGGCTCCATTTTGTGGCCTAGGCGGGATGGGGTGTAGGAGGCGGAGACGGCGTAGCGGTTGCCCGGCGGCCGTGTCCGCCGCGGCCCGGGCCGCGGCCGTTGTTGCGGCGGCAGTTGAGGCGCCCGGCACCCCTTACCGCCGCTGAGCCTGCGGCGGAACGGACAAGCTCCCGACGGTCGCTCGGCCGGCGGTCACCGTGACCCCTCCATCGCGGTGTCCCCCCTGTACCGCCAGCCGCGCTCGGCCGGCCGCGGGTCCACTCTTCTCGGCGGCGGCATGGCGGGGGGGGGCGGCTTTGTGGCGGCCGCGCCTCGCAATGTGAGGGCTGGAGGGGGGGGCTCCGCTCTCTTTTGTTTTTGCCTGGCCGGCGCCGCATCCCGCGGAGCCCCCTCCCCTCTCTGCGGGAGCGAGAGGCCGGGGCCCCGCCGCGTTTCTGGCGGACCCACCACGCCCACGGCCCCTCGCCGGGCCGGGAGCCGTGCAGCGGGGTGAGAGCCGCTCGGGCCTCCCGCTCCCCGCCAACCGCTGTTGTTGAGAGGGAAATTTTCTCGGAGGCGGTGTTTTGCGGGGATAGGGAGTGTAGGGCGAGGCCCCGGGATGTGGTGAGAGTACCCTGGTGACCGTGTGGGCAGCCCAGTCTGGGCACGGCGCTTCGAGGGGGGGGGGGGGGGGGGGGGGGGGGGCGGGGGGGGGGGGGGGCGGGGGGAAAAGGCCCCCGGCCGGGGGGGGGGGGGGGGGGGGGGGGGGGGGGGGGGGGGGGGGGGGGGGGGGGGGGGGGGGGGGGTGGTGGCGGCACAGCGGGCAGTGGTCTCCGGTAAAAGGCTCTCAGCCGGCAGGCAGGTGCAGGTGTGTGGCCTCCCTTCCCTACAGAGGCGGGAGGTTGCTGCGTTTCGGAAAGAAAGCCAAGGTATTTAACAATAAAGTTGGCAAATAACGGGTTGCGGTGTCCTGTTCGCTTTGAAAACAAGGGGTCGCGATAGAAGTATCTACTGAATAGATGCCAGCGAGGTGCAAAGGCGACTTTGAGGCTATTTGTTTAAGTAGGAAGGTCTGTTTCGTTCCCCCATCCCCGTGCCCGGCGCTGTCTGCTGTTGCATCATTGAAGGGCATGAAATCAGGAAGTGAAATTGATCGGCTGGCCCAGCCGAGGCATCGACGGCTTATCCCGTAACGCACATGGCAGGTAGGAGACAGACGGGACTCTGCCATCACCGACGTCTACGCAACTCTTGTGCGTTTAGCAAGGGCTCTTGGGCTTACGTGTGTGTCCCAGCTGCTGCCCCATCCACAAATGACGTAGTTGGTGATCCTGAAGAGTATTGTGTAGGTTGTTCACAGACAATCTCGTTGGAAAATACACAGAAATTCCTGTGTTCTGGTAATGTTTCTGCTGCTGTTAGGATGCACTGAGTAAAGAAATGTTCCTAGGTCTTGCCGCAATACTGCAGTTATAGAAAATCAGTCAGCTTCTAGGTTTACTGATTTTATTTTTTTTTTAACTTTTTTTTTTGTTTTTCCAAGGCTTAATCAAAAAGATTAATACTCTGCAGAGAAGTGTTGTGTGAAAGTTACCTACTCTGCTTGGATTGCTTTTGGGAGAGCAAAATAATTGATGCCAATGACCTGAAGGTTTCTAGGCAGGGAGGGATGTAGAAATTTGGGTTTCAGACCTTGAATGGGTGCTGTTAGATGCTGTAACCTTTGCCTATCTTGCCGATAGGTGGAAGTTACTTTCAATTCAAATAATTGCAGCTTCCTTAAAAGAAGCTCAGGCAAAATAGTAGCAAAAAGCAAAATGGAAGGAGCTGCATTATTCTCAGTCTGGCTTTAATTGGCTTGCAGGAGTAGAGAAAGGGTGTTTATGCATAATCATTAGCATTGCCTTCCTAAACAATAAGCTTAGTTATTGCTCTCTTTCTTTTCTTTGGTTATGTGGCCTATGGCGTGACAGTTATAACATGTAAGGGAGGATCCATCTGTAATTCTTTAGGAGACCCAAGATGGTTTAATCTGAATCATTATTGATGAGGTCTGTGTGAGTTCCTTGCTCTCTGCATTGAGTGGGTGATTATATGCAGTCTTGGCTGCTAGCACTTACAGCTATAAAATTATATTTGAAAGAAGTAAAGAATATTGAATATTACCCTTCAGATTTTAATATTTGATAATTACAGCACTTCAGAGTCTAATAGATAACCTCTTATTTTCTGGCCATAATTACATGAAGGGGGAGGCAGAGTACAGAAATTGAGTGAAAAAAGATGGTTCAAGATTTTGTTAAGACAGTAAACCTTAAATACTATGAATCTTGCAAAGTCAGGTATCTTGTCAACATTTTAAAAAGACAGCTCTTAGTGCTTTCAAATTCAAAACCTTTAAAATTTTGCTTAGAAAGAAATTTGGCTTCTTGGTGCTGAGTTTTGCAATAGTATTTTAAAGAAAGGTGGTATTTAGAAGTTGATGTTATAGTAGCAGGATGCTTTTAAAGAAGTGCAAAACATGGCTATGTATGCATGCTCAGCAACATGTGTAAATAACATTGGCAGAATAAAAGGAACTGTCAACAAATCTGATATTTTTGTCTGAATATACGGGCCTGGTCTAAACTAGTTTTGGAAAACTCTTTACTTGCCATATTGCTTGAGAGGAATAAGCTTCTTGGCACACTTGTACTTACCACACTGAAGGCAAAACATAACCAACTTATAAATGTTATTAAAGATTTACGTTGCTGCTATAATAAATATATAAACTTAGTCTTTCACACACACACAAAAAGCTAGAAAAACATTGAAACATTAATATGAAAAGTAAAGCAGATCTTTCAGTTAGTGTTGCAGGAGGAAGGAGATGCTGGTGCAGTCTGTTCAGCTCCACTGTCCTCTTTCAGCAACTGAAAAAAGCAACAAACTGCCTCCATTCATCTTGGCTTCTTCCCTCCAGCTTCTCTCCTTTACTGCCAAAAGAGAAAAGGCATGGAAACTTGTTTTCTCCTGCCTGCTCTGTAGCACTGATCCACTCCTACTTGATGTAAAAATATATGCATTTTTAGTCCACCCATCTATACTGCAGCTAAACATGCTTGTGAGCTGTTAGCCAGCCTAGGAAGGAGTCACCATATACTGTAGCACAGCTGGATCCATGCAGAGGGGCCTCTGACATCAGGGCTGGTAAGCTGAGCCATGAAGTTGAAACTGGTATGTGGAGGGGGAAGATGGAAAGGGGAAAAGGCCCTATTTGAATTTCATAGGGCTTCCCCTGGTCCAGGGGTAGGAGCCTGGCACAGCCTAGATGCTAAATAGCCTTAGTCAGGTCCTCTCAGCATCAGTCGTCTTCTAATGTTATTTTGTTGTGAGGGAAAGCACTGAATGGAGGAGATTAAGGGAGGCTAAGAAAAAGAAGGGCAGTGCAGCATCTGTTTGTGTTCTAGGTACATGCTAATGGGTTTTAACTTTCCATTTTTGTGGATCTGCTGGAATGATGTCCTGCAAATGCATTTACTAGTTGGTGTTTCTTAGTGTAGGAGACACTGCGTTGCTGCCATGTGAGAATTCAGTGGAAAATCAGTCTGCAGAAGTCACTGAAAAATAAAAGGAAATTAAATTGTATTTGCAATTTTTTTTTTTCTTCTGTATTTCTGTTTAGGAGCAGCAAGTGAGGGTGCAGAAAGCTGAAATAACACTTGGTTTCTGCTGTTGCATACGCTTTACCTCTCTTGTGATGAGGTGTGGCAAAACTGACTGCACTGACTGGTGTGATTACTACCTACATTTTGGTTATAATTTCTGCTCTGTTTCTGTGGCAGGAACAACTGATGGAAAGTGTACCAAGTGCTTCAGTTTAGTGCCTGTTGGTTTCTGCTATTGGTAGCAATTTTGGGAGGCAGGGTGGGTGAATACACTGTGGAGTACTTAAATAATGAGAGGCCTTTAATTTCCCCTCAGAAGGCCAGTTTTGTGAATAATTGTCAGATAACTTTCCCATTCGAAAGACAAAATATTGATCCTTTTTTTCCTTTGCTTCTCTTTTTGCCTTTTATACTGATCTAAGTTTTAGACCCTTCTCCCCTCAGTGTTAGCAGGTCTGGGCTTGCATTCTTCTTTAGCCATCATTTAGCTGAGCCACTGGTACTACTTTTTTTAAGAGAGCTCTTAGGATTAAATGGGATACCAGATTTACTTGGAGATAGTGAGGTTTTATTAATTCCATATAGATATACTTTAGAAACAATCTGAGTTGTGGGCAGCTGACAGGAGCATGTTTCTTTTTAAGCGTCCTCCAGAAAAATTTCTACAGATAGAATCTCAGGGTTGGAAGGCACCTTAAAGATCATCCAGTTCCAACTCCCCTGGCCCCAGGCATGGACACCTTCCACTAAAGCAGGTTGCTCAGAGCCCCATCCAGCCTGGCCTTAAAAACTTCCTAGGATGGGGCTTCTACCACCTCTCTGGGCAATCTGTTCCAGTGTCTCACCATCCTCGTGGTGAAGAAATTCTTCCTAATGTCTAATCTGAATCTGCCCACCTCTGATTTTGATCCATTCCCTCTAGTCCTACCACAACCCGACAGCCAACAAAGTCCCTCTTCAGCTTTCTTGTAGCCCCCTTAAGATACTGGAAGGACACAATAAGGTGGTCTCAGAGGCATCTCTTCTACAAGAATGTCAGTGTAAACCTGTATGTTCATTCATTTGCATCTTACCACTGAACTTGCTTGAATACCTTTGATTTGAAATGTTACTCTAACATACTTCTTGGGGTAATTTCCCTGGGTCTATTAATTTGTGATCTTAATAATACTCGGAGATAAAAAAAAAAGAAAAAAGCAATCCAGAGAAAACCACCACCGGAAAACTTTGTGATGCTGATACTTCTATATTCTGATGCTTTGTCAGGTATGTTGATGAATATTTGAGTTATGCCCTGTACTTACCTTGGTTGCTCTCTGTCCTGGTTTGGGTGAAAACCGGGCAAATTCTTTTCAGTGCTTTTACTTTTTCAGCTCAGGTTTTCTAACTGGCTGCACATTCTGGAGTTAGCAGCATGTTTTGCAGACAGTGTCCACTTCTAGCAGTGATAACACCTCATACTTAGAGTTACTACCAGGGATGGAATGCAAACCAAGGCCATTGCTAGAATTTGTGTATTGCACTGAGGGGTGCAGAAAAGTGGAAGACCACTGGCAGCTCCAGGGAATAAAGTAAAATCTCAGAGTTCTTGTCTGTCTGAAGCTTTTAGGATTGGATCTCTCAGGGTTCTTCCTATTCATGAAATTTATCATCTGTTCCTCCAGAGAAGTAGCTCTTCTAAGTGTTCCAGCATAAGAACCATCCTTTCTTTAGTCTCCCAGTGACTGCAGTTATAGTAGGCAGGCTGTTGTTTCTATGCTACATTGGACTGCTGCTTTTCTGGTGTAACTTTCAGTGTAACTTTGTTTACTTTTCAGTTCAGTGTAGTTACACTAAAGTTTAGTGTTTCATGTTTTGGTGTTTGTTTTTTTTTTTTGTGTGTGTTTTTGTTTTGGTTTTCTTTGCTTTTAGTTGTTTGGGTTGGTTTTTTTGTTTGTGTCTTTGCTTTTTGTTTAAAGGTGGGGGATTAATTAGTAACATTTTAAGAGCAGCCTTTTGCCCTTTTTCAGAGCATTGTATTGTGTTGTATGTATTACAGACCTTGTGCTGAGCCTATGTGGCGATTGACTTGATTTTTTTTAAACATCTGAAATTAAAACCATAATACTTGAATGTGTAACTGTCCATCATGAGAACTAGGATAGCACTGGCCATGCTATTCAGCAGTGTCATGTTTGTGTCATATATTAGGCCCAGAGAAGTACTAGTTGTATGAATAAGTTTGTTAATTCCAGTTGCTATATTCAGATGCCTAGGTCTAGATTTTAATTAAATGACAGATATGACTGAAATTCTTCCATCCAATTTATGGATTGATGTATAGAGATGCTGCTTCTTCTGTCATCATGAGGCCAGCCAAGTTGTAGAAGAGGGTTATAGGGTGGCTGGGCAGGCTCTGAGCATGGAAGTCCTTAATATGTGGCTGAATAAAACCCTGAGCAACCTGCTCTGAGCTTGGAGCTGACCCTCCTTTAAGCAGAGGTTGGATTGGAGACCTCCCAAGGCCCCTTCCAACCTGAATTATCCTGTGATCTTGGATTAGGACCTGCTTATGTTAAGTGTTATACAGAAGGATGTTATACCATCTGTAATCCCCTGTCCCAAGGTTGTCCTGGCAGCTAAAAGTGTTTCTTAAAGTAATATCCAGAGAATCAGTTTCAGTTGATGTGAAAATGTCAGTGCCTGTTTTCTTTATCTGAGGCAGATCTGCATTTGCAAACCTTTTCCTGTCAATTCTGCTAATCACTACTTCAGATTCATAATGTTGATAAGCTTCCACTCCAACTCTAATTACTAAATCAAGCATGCTGTAAGTGGGTATGGAAAAGTACACACAGAAAAGACCAAAAGCAAAGATACCCTGAGGTACCTTGAGGATACTTTGGTCTAATATGGCCAAAACTGTCTACAGGTGCAGCAGAAGTTTTAAAGAGATTCAAGCAGCAATTGTCTTTTGAAGGTGAGCTGGGCCAGTGAAAGCCAGATAGAAGACTGAAAAAGGAGTGGGGAAGAAACAAAGGCATTTACAATAGTACAGAGGCTGAGTAACTTAGATAATTTGTGGAGACCCTGATTACGAGTTGAATTCTAGGAGGTAGCTTGTGGGATTTACCAGGCTACAGAGTGTCAACTGCTTCAAATTGCAGAAGGAAAAGAGATACAACTCTTTTAATGATGGGTGTTGTCAGTTTCAGTGATCTTAATGTGCAAGGTTGGGATATCTTGGTGTTACCGTTCCAGGGAACTGAGCAAGCAAACTGCAGACCCTTTGGAAAATTGAAAAGCAAAGTTAAATCTCTCGACAAAAAGTCTGTGAAATGCAGACAAAGCAAATTTACATGAAAGTTGGACCATGGGAAGGCCAATGCCTGAAACATTGCCCTTCCTTTAGGCAGAGGTGTGTAGGAAATGAAACTGTTCTGCAAAAGTCCACTAAAAGGGACCAGAAGTGCTTCGAAAAAAAGCAGTTATGCCTGTAATATTCTATATGATGAACAAGAGGTGCAAGAGTTGTTGGTTGGTTGGTTGGTTGGTTTGTTGGTTGGTTTTTTTCAAGCAGCTCCTAAGGCTCCATGCAGCTGTTGTAGTGTTGCCTCGGATGCAAGCAGCCCTTGGGTTACGTGTGCACTTGTGCCCGAGCGTAGCACCTAAAGGTTTGAAAGCCAAACCCAGCCCTGTGGCCACAGAGTGCAGATCAGAGAGAGGTTAAATTGCTCATATTTCTGGGCGGGTATAAAAATAGCATAAGATTGCTTTTCTTTCCCTCTTTAGGCTAATGGTACTGGAAAGAAGTGAGCTTAGTGGTCTCGCTGGCAGAGACCAGGTGACCCTTGGGGACAGAGATGGTTTCCAGAGACACCAGGGCTCTTACACAGCTGGTGTAGGTCAGTGAGTGAGTCCAACTGGGTTCTGCCTCCCATGGAACTCTGGGTGTAGCTTGTCAGACACATCTAAGGTGGGAAGAATGGGAAGTGCTCGTCAGGGAAGGAACTGTGTGAAGAGTGGAATGGGATGGAAGAGATGATTTTCTAGCAAACTAATAGATAAACAAATGCTAACACTGTTGTTTGATGTTAAACATAGCCAAGAAATTTTGGGGCAAAGGTGAATCTGGTGCTGTGCATCTAAATGTGTTGAAAAATGTATTTGGATTTGTGTGCTGCTGTTGAAGAGTTTGTGTGTTCTGGGAGCTCTTTCTTCCTCCCTATTTTTTGCATTCTTTCCAAAAGAAGCATTATTAAAGCAAATTACTGCAGAAAAGAAACCCAAAACCCACCTTACATGAAAAAAAGCATGAGAGATAAATGTTTTGCAACATTTTATTTGTAATATACTAATTTTCAAGACATCTGCAACTGGAAAAAGGCCACTATTGTCCCAAAGTTTTAAAAACCTCAACACTTGAATTCAAACTTACATTTGACACAGCTAAAGTAACCTCTTTGAAGTGGGCTTTTCTAGATCTAAGCTTCCTACTGAGCACCTTCTGATGGTGTTTAAGGGAATTTGTTATTCCTGTAAAAAGGCAAAATGCAACTCAGTAACAAGTTACACGGGCTGAAGGTTTTCCTCTTGCAAGAATGCAGCTGTACCTGCGTGTTGTGTATGTGGCAGAACGTGGGTGCAAAAGGCAGTTGCGTGTGGAGTTGTGGCAAGGTCTCCCTAAAGGAGCGTGAACTTCAGAGGATGTAGGAGGCATCTTCACCTCTTTCCCCTCTGCAGGACAAGGAAGCCCAACACAGGTGGTGTCTCAGCAGCTGCTGAGGAGCCTCTGCCTGGGGCAGCGCTGTGACCCTCGGTACTTCACAAAGCAGATTTCCTCAGATCTTGAGACTGTCAGCAAACGGCTCTGATGGGTTCAGTAGGTTTGCCCCGTTCAGGAGGGGGAAGGCAGGCTTCTCCAGCTGAATTGATCTTGCTGTCTCCTGGGACAAAGGGTCCTAGGTGAGGAGGGATGTGCTGGCTCTTTTGGCTTCCCTCTATCTCCTGACATTCACTTTACCTATTAAAATGTGTCTCTGTCTCTAAAGCCTGAAGGGGAAGGCTTCTTGTTGTCCATGATGTCAGAGTGTTGTGGAGCACTGAAGGATACCCAGAGAAGTAAGGAGGGCAGGACTAGGGAAAGCAAAGGAAAACACAACTTAGAATGCACTTAGGGGTGACTGGTGCCTCGGGGAGGATGCAGATGCAGAGCTGGTCCTGAGGTCGGGGTAGGAGAACTCTGTCAGGGTGCTTGGCAAAAGCTGTTTGCATGGAGAGTAATGATTAGTGAAGGGTGCACTCAACATAATAACTGTAGCTGAAGTGTTCAGAGAGCAGTGGGCTGGCACAGGTTCTGAGGGCTGTTCAGGGAAATAGATGCCTTGACCTGTTCTGTCTGAACTCTCACAGGAGCCACCCAAGGTACGTGTGCAGTGTGAACCAAATGTTTCTGTACGTGGCCCGGGCCTCCAGCTGAATGTGTGGGCCAGCTTCAGAAAACAGATGCACTGTTTCTACTGTTAATAAAGCTCAGGAATGAGAGAGGGGATACTGGTCCCAAATGACAAAACAGTCATACTTCATAGGAATTGGTCTCCTCAGTTGATTCAAGTGCTGTTTTTCAGCAGTAGCTGCACTTAATGGTGTAACATACCTGAAAGGTTTCCTCCTTCTGGTTGTAGATGGATGGTGATAGCTCCACAACAGATGCTTCTCAATTAGGAATTGCTGGAGATTACATTGGTGGCAGTCACTATGTGATACAACCTCATGATGGTAAGAAATGTTACAGTAAATACTATTTCTCTGTGTGCATATATATATATATATTTCCTTTCAGTGCTTGTATAGTTGTCTGCTATTTTTTTCAAGCTAAGAATTTGCAGTTAATTTATGTTCATAATGCTTCACTGTATAAAGCATATTTTCTGAAGTCTGGATGTGGAAGTTAGATGATTTTTTTTTTTTTTTTCAATGTTAAAACCAAATCCTTTGAGGTGATGGTCAAAAAAATTATTTCTAAGAAACAATTTTTATTTTGACATGACATTAAGGTGGCTGGTGTTCAGCAGCCTCATATATTTCTGATGATATCAAACAAGGTACCCTGGTGTTGCATCTATCTTTAAAAGATTTTTCTACCATGTTAAAACACTGTGCTTTCAAAGGTCCCCATCCTTCAGTGTAAGCTTTTAAACTGGTTTACAAATATAATTTCTGTTAACTCTTTTTTATTTCATTAGACACAGAGGACAGCATGAACGATCATGAGGATACAAATGGCTCAAAAGAGAGTTTTAGAGAACAAGATATTTATCTTCCAATTGCAAATGTGGCAAGGATAATGAAAAATGCCATACCCCAAACAGGAAAGGTAATACCCTTGTATGGTAAAGAATGTGTGTTAATGAGTTTTATTCCTCTGAGTGAACTTGAGCTGGTAAAACAATATATATTTTTTTTAAATGATCCTGCTTTATTGCAGAAAAGCCAAGGAAAATAAAATTTTTAAAAATCTGAGCAGGACCAAGTCCATTTTTGAGAGGTTTCTGAAAACTTTTAATAACTGCCATAGAATATCCAAAGCATTGCTCTCTATAAAGGTGTTCAAGGGCATTCTTTTTCTAAGATGTATTCTCTGAAATTATCAGAACAGGTCAAACTTGGTGACAGCCCTATATCAGTAAGAATAGTTTCTATGCAATTCTTTCTTAGGAAATCTAGTCTGCTTTTATCAAGGTGCATAAAATTTGGAGTAAGTGAACCATTTTGGATGAAGTAAAAATGCAGTCCTTTTCTTGAAGGAGAGAGAATAGCTAGTTTTCAGTTGCCTGAATCTTCACTTACACAAATGCTTGAATGCCCTAAGAAGTCTGCCTTATACCATGTAGCAGATAGAGCCAGATATTCAACGACTTATTTCTTCTAAGGAGAGACTTTGTAATCCATTTTGCTGAGCTGGTGATTGTGTAAGTGAGCATTCTACCTGTTTATCTGAAACCTTTGCAGGGCACCTATTACTTGCTGTTGCTCTGTTGTATTCCAGTACAATTCCTGCTCCAGTAACATTTGCTCCAGCTAAAGCTGATTTCTCACTTTTTTTTTTTTTTCTCCTGGAGATCACTCTAAATAGAAGAGACACATAATTTACTTACATCTGCTTGTACTTTCATAGTGTTCAGGGCTTTCTGGAGATCTGGGTGTTAAATTTATATCTTTGCTGTGAAAATCTCCTTACTATTCCATATTGTCATAAATTTTTAGTGATCAAGATGAGATTTTTCTCAAGAATTTGGCATATGGGATGTTGAGCTATCCTGAAGAAGTCAGGGAGGTTTTTGTGAAAAACTGCAAGGGAAGCTGCTGGCTGATGAGTACTTCTGAAAATCTAACCTTCTGTGTCTGAAAATACCAGGAACTAGTGAACATTCTACATACAG
Source organism: Corythornis vintsioides (assembly GCA_025447755.1). Classification (NCBI taxonomy): domain Eukaryota; kingdom Metazoa; phylum Chordata; class Aves; order Coraciiformes; family Alcedinidae; genus Corythornis; species Corythornis vintsioides. The sequence continues at coordinate 34,578 of JAOEGS010004479.1, read as the reverse complement.
TCACTGCTTGCTTGTTTGGTTGGTTTTTAATTTAAAGCAAAGGGTTTCTTCTCATGTGAAGAATAAGAATCTTAGTTATTATAATCTATCAGTTGGCTCCTATCAGCATCATAAATAAACATGAGTAATGCTTGCTATTATTTTAAATCACATAGATTACATTTGTCCAGACACAAACCATAATGAAATTTACTTATGCCCCTGACAAGAATGAAATATATTTATTAATCTGAATTCTCATTAGGAAAATTTACACCAGAATATTAAAGCATTAGAGAGGCTTTCTGCTAGGCATATATGCTGGTCCCTGAATCTGGTCAGAATAAATACATGTCATTGCCAGATTTGTGGGAATGTACTGCAGTGGAGCTGGAACTGCTGGGTCTGTTAAAAGAAAGATGGAAGTGGACTATGACATTGTAATGAACAGGTTTAAAAAGAAGGCACAGATAAGCAAAGTAAGCATTACTGAGATGAATCTATATGTAGAAGCTTATACAGATTATAGTTTGGACTTCAGGAGATCCTGGCATTTGGATGTGCTGCTTGAAATAGTAAAACTGAAGTTAGAATCATGCTGCAGCTGTGCTTACATAGAGCAGCAATGACATCCAGTGGTTCCCTCACATACAGGTGTTGCCTAAATGGATATTATCATCAGGCTGTGGGATGTACCCTTTATGATCTAGTGTATTCTTTGGGGTTTTTGTTGTAGTGTTTTGGTTTGGGTTTTTTTATGTTTTAATGCATCTTGTTTAATCATTTCATGATACTTTTTCCTTACTAGATTGCTAAGGACGCAAAGGAATGTGTGCAAGAGTGTGTCAGTGAATTCATCAGCTTTATAACATCAGAAGCAAGTGAGAGGTGTCACCAAGAGAAAAGGAAGACCATCAATGGAGAAGATATTCTCTTTGCCATGTCTACCTTGGGGTTTGATAGCTATGTTGAACCTTTGAAGTTATACCTCCAAAAATTCAGAGAGGTTGGTGTATGCTTCAGTATTTCAATTTATTTAACCTGTCTATATTTATCTCTAGCTCCCTCACTGTAGTTGTACAATGGATAACTTGCACAGTGTCTCACTGCTATTGTCAGGGACTAATGTAATGTTTAAAATAATATCAGAGGATATCAAGAAGAAAAAAAAAGTAAGCATTTTGATTAGACTTGCTGATTCAAAGTAGTTAGAGCTTTCAACTGAATAAATTCTCTTGTATATTGCTGGTAGTAAATCACTGTGTTCTTCAAAGCCTACTAAGAATACTTAATTCAATCTTTTGGTTCAATCAATAAAACTGTACTAGACTGCATCCTCTGAGAGACTAACCTCTGAGAGACTAATTTGTCTGTGCTTCAGATATGCAAATAAAGTTTTTTCTCATGTAAGAAATAGTGATTTATATGGAAGTAATGCTTCAATGAGGTTTTTTTAATGTGTCTTATTTTTAGTCTGTCCATCAGTTTGCTTTTGATACTTAGTACATGCTAGGTATGTGATCTAAGCAGTGTAAGGCATCCCTTCTCTAGCAGAAACTGACTGTGGGTTGTTTTTTTTTTCCCTTTCAGTAATTTAAACTTTTTGAAAAAGAAGTTGCCTTTGCTTATTTGTTTTTTGTTTTGTAGCTGTTGTTGGTGGTGTTCTTGTACATGCTTTTAACTGCCCCTTCTGGACTACTGCAGATCTTTGACTTTCTGCAGAAGGTGAAACCCTTTCTCAGAACAACACAATCCTAGTTTGCAGAGGATTTGTTTCTGAGGAGTATGGCTAAGATAAAAAATTCCCTTCATATGTTCTTCTGTGTTCTTAAATCCCATGGTTTTACATGGCTTGGATTTCAAGCTCCAGCTGCTGTCCAGTGACTCTTCTGCAAGTTTCAAACCTTTGCTAGAGACTCTCAGAATCTTGAAACAGTCTCAAACCAAGTAGATTATAATGCAAATTTTTCCTTTCCTCCCTCTCCATCTCCAGGCAATGAAAGGAGAAAAAGGAATTGGGGGAACAGTTACAACTGGAGACGGCCTAAGTGAAGAGCTCGCAGAGGAAGCATTTAGTAAGTATTACTTTTACATTTATTGTATTATTACTATGGCTTTTCTAAAAAACAGCACTTCCTTTAGTATCCTGGTTTGAGCTGTGACACTTCAGATGTAACAATTTTTACTTGAGTACATCCTGGACCAGCCATGTTTTACACTTGTAATCCATTAAGATTCTTATTGGATATCTCTGTATAACAACTGTTGCTCAAATAAACTCCTTCCAGTCAATAGAATTTATGGTCAGAATGAAGCAGTACAGGGATAAATTATGACGTTCCTATTAATAGCTGATGTCAATGGTGGAAGATTTAAAAATGCATAGATTAGAGACAGCAATTTTCTCTATGCTTAAAACACAGATTGTAATGAAAGATGCAAACTTTATTTTTCCCTCCCTAGTAGCTACATATTTAGGCCCCATTCATTCAACTTGCAAGACCTGAGAAAGAGTAAACTCCACTTGAGGAGCTTGTTTTTGAATAATAAGCCAGAGAAGAACATCATCTTCGTATAATTCTAAAACAGTATTTATTATATTCAAAAGAATGAACAGACTGACAACTAAAAGGTGTAGGGCGAGGGAGCATCATGGGCATTGACTGTAATTTTTCTTCCTTATGCTGTGAATTAAAGCCTGGCAGTTGCTGGCACTTTGGTTTTTTGCTGGATTCTTGTGTGTAGTCTTCTGGTTGGCTTTCAGTGTTAAGGGGCTGGTAATCTTGAGGTTGATACAAGAAGAATTAGGAGGCACAGCTCTAGATGTATCTACTGATGAGATTTAGTTTTTTTATTATTTGATAAATCTGCTGTTTAAAATCACTGGCAAACTACTGAACTAGTGAAAATTCAAAGCCTGAAGACAGAAATGACCCATTCAGGTTTTGAAACACATCATTACCTGTCTTTTCTCCATAAATCTAGTAAGTACTTTCTGCTTAAGATACGTACAGGGGAAGAACAAAGTGCAGTCTTTTAGATTGTCTGATCCAAAATCAAGTTGAATTTTGCTTCCTAAGTGTTTCTTCTTAATGGGAATAAACTAGTTTACTTGTAATTCAGTAACAAGTGTGTCTATATGCAGTGTGGGATGGTGGCTGTCAGGAAAGGAGTGGTTCCATAGTTCTGGAGTGGACCATGATTAAAGGTTATTTAATGGTGACAGACATATTAAGGCTCTGTGTATCATGCAGTTCCCTTCTAACTTTCTTAAAACACTCTTTTCTTTCAGCTAACCAGTTGCCAGCAGGCTTAATAACCACAGATGGCCAACAGCAGAACGTTATGGTCTACACGACATCGTATCAACAGGTACTGTATCCTGGCCCCTGCTCTCCCTTCTGCTGCTAAAATTCACATGCTGATTCAGCTGCCCTGTTCTGAAAGATGACAATGAATTTGATGTAGTGCCTTGGTGGTGTCTGTTAAGACATTCCAACACCTTGACAAGGCAAGGCTACGAGGCAGTCCCAACTCAGGGGAGATGCTGGATGCAGCCCACTGTGAACCAGGAGAACTCCAAGGGTCTCATTTTGGGTCATGCAGGGAGAAGGTGCACGTGAATGTAAGCTTGCCTTTTCTTTCTCTAGATCTCTGGTGTTCAACAAATTCAGTTCTCATGATTTGAAGAAAACTTTGTATCTGGGAACATGAGATGGAAAAGCTGTGCCACTACCGAAGAGGCAGTTTTAATGACTGGTGAAGAGATTTCTCTCTTTGTATATTAAATAGCTGTAATGTAGCTACCAGAGGCTTGACTAATTGAGGTGTGAGTTCTGACTCGAATCTTTTTTCATGATGATTTAAAAAAAAATTGGATTTTAAAGGTATTAAAGTATTTTTGTTTTGTACAAGAGTTTGTTGCTCTGTATAACTCCTGTATGCATTGTATATTGCAATTTATTACTGTCAGAGATTTGTAGACAGTTTCTTATTTTCATATTGAATCATGTTACTTTTGTAATTCAGGTAAACAGCTGGGTTAATTCATGTTTACCCTTTGAATAAAATTGTAAGGGTAAAGTTCATTTTTTGAATGCCAGTTGCCTTTATTATAAAGATTGAGTTGGTCTTGGTTATGTACCTTGTCTTGCATGACAACCTCAACTAACTTTACATGTCAGCATATTTATTGAAATTTTGAAAGGGACTTTTTCCTCATGAAATGAGCAGGTCAATTGAATTGCTACAACTGTTTTTTATGTAACTTCAGAATTAAAAATTAAAAACAACCAATGCTCTGCTACCTTTAGAGATTTAGAGCTTATCTACAGTGTTGATGGAAACACTTGACTGTGTGTGATGGAGGTCTTTGGTTGGGGTTTCTTTCAGTTGCATTAACTCTCCTTAGACTTACTTTGATATAATTAAGGTAGTCTTTGTGCTACTGAAATAACTCTTCTTTTTTATGTATGGTTTTTAGAATCCAAACCTTAGAAATTCATGGGGGAGGGAGGGGAATTTTATAGTCCTTGTGGTAAAAGATCTCATTTTAACTTTTTACTGAACTGTTTTAAGATTTCTTGTGAGACTGCAGGAACTCAAATGTGTTAGTGACTTTCTGTGTACAGGCTGCTGTGTGTGAATGTGCACGAGTGACTGGAACCTGAACAACTGAGAAAAATCTGAGATAGAAGACAGACTTGTAGTTTGCTGTCTTTTTCCTGGTTTTGCAATAAACTTTACCTAGGTAACATAGTTCTGTATATTTAGTGAGCTGTTTTTAGTAACATTGCTGTTTCTTTAATAACTGGGTGGGTAATTTTGTTAGATGCAGTGGCTTAGCCTGTTAGGAGAAGGGCGGTGGTTTTAGTAATAAATCTTACTCAGACTGAATTTTGGGACCTTTGATATTTTTACTCTTTGCAGTGGACTGAAATGGAATATAATTATAATCTTTCCACATACCTGTCATTAATTTAAACAAACCACACCTTGAATCTGTTGTCAAATAATTTGTTGGTTTTGACTTTTTTTTTTCTCCATTAACATACTGGGAGAACAGCTTAAACTAAGACATCCTGGAAGCCTGAAATAGCCAGTTCTGTGCTAAACAAAAATTTAATAAATGTGCAGATTTGAACAGTGTTCCTTAGGAATCAGCAGCATGCTGGCAGAACTGTGGGGACAATCCAGTGGATTCCATGGTGGTCTGGACGGATGTTCTGGGTTTTGTGGCAGTCTGTCATTCTTCAGCAGCTATGACTGAACAAATGGAGTTTTTCATTAAATGTAAAAATGAATAACACAGTCCCTACAAGCCCATTCTGTTTGTATTTTGATTTATTTCAGGCCATCTTACCCTGTTCTTGATGTTCCCAGTTTTTGCCATGGAAAAGGCTGTAATCTCAGCTAAGGAGAAGCGAGGAGAGATGTGGCAGTTGGATGTGCAGAGAGGGAGCTGAGGTCATCCATCATATTTGCTTGAAACCAGCTACATTTTTCCATTTGCTCTCTTTTCTGTGAGTTTAGGTTTAAAGTGTTTTGAGTTTAGGGTATCCATGCCAGCATGTGAGCAAAAGAGCTGATCTGGCTTTTTCTTTGACACCCCCTCCCTTCTGTCCCCTCTGGGACAAAATTGCAGCCAACTTGCTCACTTGCTTCCTGAAAAGACACATGTAGGAGAAACAGTACCCACTTTGATCTCTTTCTGAAACCATTCACCTAATGAAGTTTGCAGGGTACTGTAGTGCAGGTAAAACAAATGTGGTCTGAGGAAATATTTGCCTAATCTATTGGTAGTACCACAACCACGGTGGAGTCTTTACTTTCATCTAACAAATGGAATGTGATCTTGCATTTCTAAGTACTGAAAGTTTTTAAAGTAGCTTAGCCCCAAACCAAGAGTTGACCAGTCTTGCTCTATTCCATCTGATGGTTTCCACAAAACTGCTTTCTGTGGTTCTCTGAATGCATTGTTTGAACTAAGAGAAGCCCCATTTGAGCTTGAGCTCAAGGCAGCTGTGGTAGCCTCTGCTAAAACTTGGAAAAAGGCTGCTTGAAATAGCACTGATCTTCAAAGATCTTTTTCCAAGCACAGTGATTTGTTTTTTTGGTGTCTTTCCATGACACAAGCAAACTTAACTGCATTAATTTTTTCAATTAAGTTCTGTGTAACTTGATGCTTCTGGTATTTCTTTATGGAGTGCTTAGTAACAGAAGAACAGAAATGCTCTCTAGTCAAAATGCTGTTGTGAGAAAATCTAATTTAGATGTTGTTCTACATCCCACTTTCATTATAGGCTTAAGGGAAGCTGAGGCTCTGCCTTTACCAGTCTTGCTCATATACAGGTGCATCTTTACTATTTTAGTTATTCTTTTGTTCTGATCTCTACTGAACACTAAAATATGGGGCTGGATGGTGTAGTAGGAACAGAGAGGTAATCTTGGCATGAAGTCGTACATTCTAAATACCTACCACCCCATGCTTATCTGCCTGTAGCTAAAAATCAGTGTGAATTATGTGTGTTCTACTTTAAATAGCCTTCTTCCTTGTACTGCACTCTGGATACAGGGGGCCTTTGAGCAGTAGATGGTCCTTATGGCAGAGTTTCAAGATTATGGTCATTAACATGTTGTAAGCATATATATATATAGGTGATTCCTCTCTTGCCTTTGGCAGGAGATGAAGCATATGGGCAACTGCACAGGTACAGGGCATTCCTCAATGCAAAGCAACATGAAGAGCTAAGGGCTAGTATGTTCTCCAGCACTGTGTTGTCATGATACTAGCTGGCAGCAGCCTTGCTTGTGGCTATAAAATTCTTCATTTTCTAGAGTTTAGAATGTGGTTAGTGATCTATTTGAGTACTGCAGACTTGCTGCTTTGGTTACATTTACAGCAGTAAGGCAGCTTGCTTTTAAGTTGCTGCATTCCCCAGTGGTGCAGGCTAGATTTTTTTTTTTCAGTTTGATTTGTACTGATTAAAGTAGAAGAAAGGAAGTTTCTCATTGAAATTCAAAGTGAATCTTCCCCTGTATATAGGTGAAAAAAACTAACCACTGTACTTAGATTTTAGAGCATTATTTGCCATAAGGAACCTTATATTTTACATAAGGTCCAAGCAGTCCTATACAAAGAAGTTAAACAGTGACTGATGTGGACAGTGCTTACTGTTACTTTCCCCTTTCAAACTGGCTTGGTGAAAAGAGCAGTGGTGGAAGGCTGCCTTTTGGCCCTGGTACTGTTTAAAGACATGTACCAAATTGAAAACATGGGCCAATTTATCCTCTTTAAAAATCAGAGTTTTTTTGGCATAATCATTCACACTTCCACCCTTTTAAAGGCTGAACAAATTATACTTAAGCAACTGAATATTGATCTGTTTTCCTATTGATTTGTGAAACTGGCATAATAATGAACTGCAATGTCATCTCTGACCCTCAGTAAAATGTAATGGAAAGCTCTCTAGAACCTCCCTCCCTGCCAGTTTAAGCTGTGGTTGAGATCTAAGGCCCAATCCGCTGAGGGGCAAGGGCAGTTTGCCCCTATGCACAATAGTTTCCGAAGTGGTGCTGTGTGCACCACGTTTACTCAGTTGCAGCCTGCCCTAGGGCAGCAGCGCAGAGTGAGTCGGCCAGGCTGCTTTAGGAAATCTGCCAGGCAAATTGCCAGGGCGGTTTCCTGGAATACCTTACTGCAGTGCACTGGGACAGAGGATCCCTTTAGCAGGAGCAATGGCACCTGATTTGCTTTTGTATGAAAGGAAACTACTGAGGGTTTAAAATTGCTGGGCAGAGAAGCATCTTTCAGGTTGCTAATCTATTCTGTCTGTGCCTAATACTTAATCTGGCCTGGTTTGTACAGCAACAGAGACAGCAGCTGACTTGTAGGGCAGAGTGCCTGAAAGGGTTTGATTTCTGGCTAACAAACCACAGTAATAGGTGGCTTGGTGCTTACCCCCATAAGGCACATTGTTAACAATGCAGCACAAACAAAGCTTCAGCAGCAATTCATTCCTGATTAGAATCAGCCCATGTTTTTGGTCTTGTTCAGGGGTCCAGACTGCTTTTCTCCAGAAAGCACTGGGTGCAGCATGAGATTTTTCCTGCCACTGAGGTAACAGTGATTAAAGCATTTTCCTCCTGCTCTTAGGCTGTTCGCACTGTGTCTTCAGTGTGCACATTAGAAGGGGAAAAAAAAAAAAAAGGGATTGTTTACAACATAAAGTAGTTCCCTATGCTGCCTCAGTATACAGCTCTCCCCAAAAGGGTGTAGAGCATGGACCAAACCACTGGTTGGAGCTTGCCCAGTGGCAACTACAGTAGAAGACTGATTTCTTAGATGCATTTGCTTCAGGTGTTTCTTTAGCATGGCTGAAACAAAAGGCAAAACCACAGCAGGCCATAATTTGAATCAACAAAGTCAGTAAATAAGGGCTGGGAATCTGTCTGAATATCCTGAGTATGATGATGAGAGTTCTAAGCAGCAGTTACAAGCACCTGGCATAAAAACATTTAACAGAGTGAATATAAACAAACAAACAAAAAGAAGATGTATAAAATCCCTAAGGAGCTGGTGGTTTTGAACCTCCTAAGACAGCAAATACCAAGGCTGCCTCTTCTAAGAATCACTTAGAAATAATTGTATATTGATAACTTCCATGTGTGGATAATGGTATCATTTCATCACATACAGAAATAACTCTCTGAACACTACGCACCATTTGGCACACACTGAAATGCTTCAGCTCTATTTCTCTTTGAAGATACCATATCTGAGCCTTAATTTTCATTTTAAGGAGTTGCTGTACCAACTTAGCAATTAGGTCATCTATTGAAAGCAGATGCTTGCAATACGCAAGAACCCCCTCAATAAAACAATGACAGCAAATCAAACCCAGCCCCTAGTTGGTAGATTTTTTTTTTCCTGCTATTGGCAGAGCAGTGAGTTCAACAAGTAACTTGAAGTACTTCAGGCTTTTGAAGGATTTTGAGGACAGACCAAAGAACCACTTGCCACCTTTATAGATGCCAGATTTTCATGACCTAACATGAGAAACATATGGATGGAGTTAGACAGGCCCACTAGCTCAGAGAGCTAGGGCCTTTCTCTTGGGCCTTCCTCCCATCACAGCCCTCCTCTTCCTTCCCCCACACCCAGCCCTGCTGCCCAGCCCTTCCCTTTCTTTTGCTTCATAGCTTCTGCCTCTGCTGAGCTGCCAAGCCCAGCAAAGCAGTCACCATCTCATATAAGCTGAAGTTAAACTGAGTGCCTAAAACCCATCAGCATCCCCCTGCCTGAAGCATTGCCTCCCTCTCGTATTGGTTCCTCTGCACAGCCATTCCCAGTAGTATCAACAGCAGCACGGCCAAACTCTGGGGGGCGTTTGCACTTGACTAGGGGCTGTGTGAGCAATGAAAGCAATGGAGAAGTGGACAGAGGGACTGTCTCCAGCACCAAGCCCCCCAGCCCTGGCTGCCTGTGCTGTTCACAGCTGAGGCCACCCCAAGACCCAGCTTGGTGGCTGACACATGCTAGAGGCTGTTTCTAAGTGGATTTGAGCATTGGCCCTTGGTTTGGGGAAGACCAGAGGATTCAGCCTCAAGGAGCCAGCTCTCTTGCCATGTCCTTAAGCCAGGCACAACACAGCTGGGCTTGGTTTGCAATTTTTACCACAACAGATATTTCTCCACCCCATCCTGTGTGAGGCCACAGCTGGGGCCTGCAGCTATGAGGGGGAAACAGGCTGAGAATTGACACCATTCACTTGTGCTGGAATCTAGAGCTGCATGCCCAGTGACCCACATGACCATAGCACACCCTGGGGATCTCCTCTCTCTGGAGGAAGTGTTGGGAGACACAATATCCCAAAGATGTCACAAAGACATTGAGCAAGCACATCCATTTTAAGCTCACCTTACTGCTACTTTCAACTAGCTTGTGGGAATTCTGATAAAAGGAATAGCCACACACCAAAATTAAAGATTTCACAACTACTAAGAGGAGGAAAACATTAACTGCTAAGCCAGTACCAGCAGCCAGTGCTCCACCCTTGCCCTGGGAATCTGGAAATGCTTCAGTGTCAGAACTGGAAGCCACAGAGCAAAAGCCCTGGCCTTGAGCTCAGTGTTATGAAAAATACACCAGGCACCAGCTACCACTATAAAAACCAAAACAAAACCCAACAAACATCTCAGGTGTTTTTAAGATAAATTCATACAGCAAATTCAAGTCTGACTTACAGATAAAGCAACTTCTACTCTGAGAATCTTATTAACAGAAAGAAAAAAAAAGCAGTGAGGGAATTCACTAATTATTTAGGTTTTCCTGTTAGTTCTGCATAATGCAAGGATCATGAGTGAAAAAAAGCCAACACTACAATTGCACTATTGTAATAGCTAGGAACACAAGGAAGGAATCAATTTGGAGCAGACAGCATCTAGCAGTTTTGTGCATGGTCTCTTCAAGAGGTCTAGAAACAATCCTGTAGACCTTTCTGTTCGCTCGCTCCTCCCCTGCTCCCCAGCTTCTAGAAGCACCTATTACTTATTTCCCCAGGATTCCCCCACCCAGTCAATGGTCATAAAAGTTCAGCAACTTGCCCTGCAGCTGTGACGTTCTGAGCAGAGAGTCCGAGACACGCACACAATTCCTACCCTTACTAGGAGCCTTCTGAGCACAGCCAGTGCTTACCTGTATCCCATCTTAGCAAAGCAATAGCAAACTCTTTGTCCCTGGTTTTGACCAGCAGCAACACAGCCGCTGCATAGCCAGGGCCAGTTGGTTGGGATGTCATAGAATGTTTAGGGCCGAAAGGGACCTCCAAAGGTCATCTAGTGCAGCCCTCCTGCAGTGAGCAGGGACACCCTCAACTAGACCAGGCTGCTCAGAGCCTTGTCCAACCTTACCTTGAGTATCTCCAGGGATGGTGCCATAACCACCTCCCTGGGGAGCCTATTCCACTGTCAGTGCAGAAGCCGCGGGCAGCGTGCTGCATGGCACAAGGCCACAGCCTGGGTGAGGAACGGTGACAGCACAGCAATGTAGGAGGAGGGGCAGGGAAACAGGGGAATCCCTTAACTCACTAAAAACCCCATGATGTAAGCTAAAAGGAACTTGGGAAATAACTGTAATGAAAGAGTAATACTTGGTATGACCATCCTTAGCATTGAACACTCTTCCTCCCCCACCCTGCCCAAGACAAATACACTCCCTCTTCTCTCATCATCCTCTTCTCTAAAGACGGGCAGAAACTTGAAGGTTGTAACTGTACACTTTTGAAGGAACAGAGGTACAGAGCTTACAGTGTGTTTGATAGGACAACCACTTTATTACAAAGAACAAACAATGCTTTGAAATAAGACTGATCAACTTGAATTGTACAAAATGTCAGTTTCCTTGTAGAGGTCGTTAAGTAACAGGCTGAGACTAATTCACGTCAAACTCACTAAACTGAAATAGCAGGAAACAACAGTAATACTTAATGTCTTCAGAGTTTATGGCATGATCATGTGCTCTACTCCAAACTACATTCAAGATATTGCTATAATTACTTTGAAAACACAAAGTGTAGGTTATTTTTCACTTCATTTCCACTTTCACAAGAACACTCTGTAGGTGAAGCTGTAGCAGCATCTGCTGGAACTGGCGTGACTGTCCTAAACTTAACACAGTCACAACTTCCCCAAGGGGTTCAGTAAACCCAGACACTTCTACAGTATGGATACTGCCATCTGACAGATTCCAGCTTCTGTTACACGTCCTTAGCGACAGATAAAATAACTGGGTAACACAGATTCAAGGAGCTGATGCCAACAGTCTTCCAAACAAATTTTAAACTGAACAATCAATATTTGTCTGATATCTCATTGATAGGCAAACAGGTCGGGTTTGGATGTCATAAATACAGCTCTAAAAACAGACCACAAAGTGTATTTTACAGCATGTACCACAAATTCATTTTAAAGTAAAACTGTTAGGAACTGAAGGTTTGCATGTGACCACTATTCAACGACAAGGAAGAGAAAGTGACATTTGATGTCAGCTGAAGAAAGCACATTTACAATGAAGTTATACTGTCATTGAAAAACGCCACAGTTTTACCCTTTCGTAGTTGTGACATCGCCACTGAAAAAGAAATTGTGCAAAGCATGTGAAAACAAGTGCAAAAAAACTCCACCCAGACATACCCAACAGATTTGATTCTTAAATAACTCTACAAGCACAGCTATTAACCAACAAAATCAAAGCCACAAGTGTTTTCTCTAAAGGCTTCTTTCACAGTACTAATGAGAAAAACCAAGTTCTAGTCTTCTAGTTAACAGTTCATGTGTATGGTATTTTAGTTATCAGACAGTACAGGTAGTGAGCTCATACCTGATGAAATGGACCATTAAAACACAAATATTTTAAAGCCAGTTAACTTCAGGAAAAGTCCTATACATTCATTCTATAAACACTGTTTAAAGTGAATCTGGGATATCTGTAATTGTTATAAATACCAGATTTTTTTCCCCTCTGGAGTAAAAACACATATTACTCCTGTGCCACAATTCACACTATTATGGCCATTTATGGTCCCCAGCACTTTTCATATGCTATTATAGCAGGTGATGTGTTGCAATAAGGCTGTATCAGCACTTCCACCACAACCCTGATTTTTCAGGGTAGCTAAAACTTGACTATTAAATTTGCTCTGGGATACTTGAACTGTTAGATCTCTAATATTTTAGTGATATTTCTCCCACCAAACCAGGCACATTATTTATTTTCATTTATATATTTACAAATGCTCTTAAGACAAATTCTAACTGGCAGAGGCAAGAAATTCTACCTTGATGTACAGTTTTGGCATTCAGGGCAAAATTAAAGTGCAAAGTATAAACTTCATTGCACAAGAAATAGTTCAGATTATATTTCAAAATAAATCTTATTTAAGTGCCTCAATCTATTCACCTAGTGACCTTGTCCAACTCAGCCATTTTCCTCTACACTTTGGTAAACATAGGTTTATATATAGATACATAAATAGCATTTAAAATGTTTACCTTTATTTCACTACTGTGAACAATTATTTTTCTTTCAGCATAGGAATGGATCAACCTATTCCTAGAAGTAATGCTTGTTGAACTTATCAGCTAGCTAGTTAATGTAAAATGATGCATAGTAAAAGGGAGATACTGAACTTGATTGGTAGAATATACTGGTAAAGCAAACAAGCACTTAAGAAGATTAAATGTTGAAAATTGCCATATAGTATGTGCAAAATTGCTTACCGAGTATCCTAGACTTTGGTTAAAATTTTCAGATTGAACTTTTACAGAAACATTATGGAAGCAACACAAGTGATTACAAACACAGGAATGAGGTAAGTTATTATTAGTGCAAAAAGCAAGCATATGCTAAAAGCAAAGCATATGGATTTAAAAAGAAAAAAAAAAAAAAAAAAAAGAGAAAAAAAAAAAGAGAATGATTCTCATGGAAGTTTTGATACAAGACCAGAAAGGTCTCTTGTAAACATTGGTATTTACAAGTTTAAGATTTGTACAACTACAAAAGGATAATTCTAAATATTAGTAGTGCATTTACAATGATTTTTCGTGGGTTGTTTTTTTGTAATAAGAGAAATGAATTCAGTTTATGCTTTTCCTTTTAAATCTTCAGGGGATATCTTTCAAGATTAAGATTTGTTACAAATAGTAGAAAAATCATTTCTTTACAAAAAAAGTATATATTAAAATATTTATACATTTTAAGTTACTATATAATAACTGGAAATTTTTGCCTTGTACTCAGACACCACAATGAAGAATGTGGTGTAAGGAACTGAAACCAAACAGAATTTGTTCATATACCAAATCTTGTGACTTATCTATGCAAGGTCTGTAGCAATCATGGGGAATCTACCTCAAAAACTACTGCAAGTGCCAGGTTTTTATTTATTAATTTCTAATTTGAAACTTTTTTTTAATGCATTTTTTTTACATTTTAACCACCACTACCACAAAGAGCTACTGGATAGAGTATGGTTCTCCACCCCACCATCTTCAATATAGCTTCTATATGGTACTCACACCTGAGCAAGGCTGTGTAACGCTCATGTTTCAAACATAAAAAAGGTTATATATTTTTTAAGATAAAAACAATGCAAAAATAAAATATTTGTAGCATTTACAAATAGTACAAGAGTTACATTAAACACTACATTCGAAACTTGAGATCTATGTTGTTTCTACTTTGAGCCTGATGTTTTCATATCTGCAAAAAGAAGGAGATGCTGTTAAACATGTTAAAGGTGTTAAATGCATTGCTTTGTAATTTCACACTATGTACATGGTCAAACACTTTCAAACAACCACTGCTTCAGCATTCTGGGATACACATCATGGTCAGATCAATTAGAGGGTTAAACCAGCACTGGGATACTGAACATCACAGAAGACAAGTTCTTCATTGGTGCTCTCCATTTTAGAGAAACACATGGTAAAAAAAACAAGCAGGGGTGCATTCAACAGTCCCTTTATGAGCACATCCCTTGGATTGCAATCCACAAACTGAGGGATTGGCTAAACCAAAATAACATTCCATTACTCCCCTCACTCTGCCCTTTCTAACCTGCCTCCATGTCCACAGGACCTCTGCCTGAGCACAGACAGATCCTTACTATCAGAAAGCTAAGCCAGAATGGGGAAGAAGTGGGATGAGAACAAGCAAAACTATGTGTTTTAAGATCCTGGATTGGCTTACTTGAAAAGTGAGCCAGAACTGATCAGGCTAAAAGCTAATCTTTACTTGCAGTGCATCCATTCTCATCCCCAACTCATGACAAACCTCTACAAAATTCGAGTGCAAACCTCTTCTGGCTTATATGCATCACAAAAATGCACCTTATTAAAATATGTCTAATAAGGAGGGGGGAAATACTGAAAAAAAACCCCAACCCTGATTACACCCATGCATGTAACTAGGATACTTAATAGAACAAAAAACTTTTGAGCTGCAGTAAAGCCCATGGAAGCCAGAAGCTTACTAGGCTCTTGTTATTTGAGGGACTCCATAACCAACATTTCAGTATCTGCTTGGTTTTGCTTGTGAATAAATAAATTAAACCAATTTTTCTTAAAGGAACAATTTTTTCCAAGGAAGAAACCAATATTTAAAAAAACTCCACATGCACTGCAGAGAAGTGCTGGTCCCAGAGACCCAAGACACCATTTCCTCTGCCACAGCTACGGCCGTTTAAAGGCTGCGCCTGGCACCGGCTTTACCTTGGAGCCACCGAACCTGGGTGGCTGGTCCGTAGCCCCTCTCGTTCTTGGCAGAGATTCTGAACACTATGGCCGGGCGGGAAGTGTAATCAACGTGGGCGTTCGAAAGCTGGGCACCAGTCACTATACAGGACGTTTTAAGACCACAATATATTCTCATAAATACAAGCTGACTTGGATTTTCCTGTAACTGTGTGGAACGGATTGCCAAGTAGGCAGAATATTCCAAAATATTTCCAGAGGGTGAAGCAGGAGGTTCCCAAGAAAGGTGAATGCAGTCTACACTCTGAAGAAAAAGGGAGAAAATGTCATAGTATGTACATAACCATTACATACTCATATATATTAAATATAAAAACATAAAAATACAAAAAGGTAATCTGAAAATTCTAACCTGACATCACTCTTTGAGGAAAGGATGTGTCTTTTTTTTTTTTTTTAAGTGTGGTAAATCCCTACAGATTTAAGGATGCAGGAAGATGCATCAGACGATCAAGAAGTGTATCTCGTAACCTCATCGTTGTCTTAAAATAATTCATAGCAAACTTCTTAAAGACTATTACACTAAGCAAAACTAACCAAGTATTTGACACTATTTTTTATGACAATTTTAACCTGCAAAAAACTCCATCAACAAACCAACTAGAACTAAGAGTACTGAGATTAAGCTTGTGACCAAAATTTGACACATCATAACTAGAATGACCTGTATTTCTCACCTTGGTGATTTTGACTGTTGAAGGAGCTCCAGGAAAACCTGGAATGCAAGTCTTGAATTCACTTATTTTACTGAAAGGCCCAACACCACAGCCATTAATTGCAGCAACTCTGAACCTGTACACTGTGCCTGGAAAAAGATCTTGTTTCTTAAGTAATCTGTAGTCTGGTACATTTGCACTTTCCATCTGAAGAGAAAGTAACATCTGTGTTAATTTTTGAAATATTCTAAACACAATTAGCCTAAGAAAAAATCTAGAAAGATAGAAAGTTAGAAAAATCTAATACAAAACCCACATTAACAGCCTAGACTATGTCTATCAGTATCTTCAACAATTTGTAAATAAAGATTCTGGAAACAGGGAATAAACTTTCATCAAAGCATTTCAATTCTGTTCCAAAATCACATATTAAGAAGTTGTGGGATTTTTTTTTTTAGTTTTTAGGAATTTTTACTGGTTTGAAAGTTCACTAAGTTTAAAATCCTTTCCTAGGGCTAGAAATACAGAAACATTTAGCAACAGTAAAATAAGATGTTCTGCATTATCATAAAAAAAAAAAAAAAAGAAGAATACAAAAGAAGAAAAGAACAAAACTCATCTGGTTTAAGAAATAGTAAAAAGATGTGAGCTAAACATATGAGGGACTACTGGTCAAAAATACAGAATTCCTCTAAGCACCAGATCCTGCTGTAGCATCAGAGAATCCCATATTTTCTTGTCAACCATACAGACAGCAGATTCTAATAGATATGTGCAAGTTATGCCAGAGAGAAATTAGCAGATACCTTGTTAGAGATGCTGAGTGTTTCCTCAGGCAGCAAGTAGAACTGGCTCACCACAGCACTACTGTTCTTAAAAATGCCAACATCATACCACTGCCGATCTCTTGCTTTTGCTGGTGCCATCTGTCTCTGGGGAGGTTTCTGGGATTTGAAGAACATGTTATGTAGACTACCCATATTTCACCACAATGTAAAACAAACGTGAAGACTCTAGTGTAGGTAAAAGGCCAGTGTTACCTTCTTATACTTCAAAGGAACATATATTATTAAAATACTCTCAAAAACCAAATAGTTCTTATACACTGATTTAGACACAGTCCATAATTTAAAAAGCAAATACACACACATACACACCAGTTGGGATGTCACTTCTGACATTCTAGTTTAAATGGGGAGGGGAAGAACTTCAAAGTTGTAGAACTAGGTGTCTGTAGCAGCAAGTAGTTGTGAGTTAATTTCACAATGAGGTCAAGGAGTTCCACAACACAGGCCAACATCAGTAGCTCTCCCTGGGATTCAGCTACACCTCAGCCCCAAACACCCTTCCTTTCCAGCCTTCACTCAACTCGCTTGCAGCTGAGAAAAGGGCCTCTCCTGTGGCACGGGGCAATGGCAGTGGAAGGGAGAGGAACTGTTCCTGACTGACCCAGAAAGACAAACTGTCTTTCAAGCTTGTCTCCAAGCCCCAAGGAAGGTGCTTGCATGGTCAGAGTGCCCAGCACAGACAGGCCATGATCCCACTAGCACGGAAAAGAGGCAAGGATGGCAGCTGCTCTTGGCAGAAGCACCCCAGCTTTTTCCCATCTTTCCCAGAAGCTGCTTCTTCCCATCCTTAGCTCCTCTCTTTTGATGGCAACAGTGGCACCTTGGTTTTGTGTGTTAAGTTGTAAGCAGTGAAATAGGAAGCATTTACTTTTTCAGGCAGTATTTACAGCTTGCATAGTCAGTCCCCATCTCCTCTAGGGAAAAACATCAAGATGTCAGTTTAGGTATGTTTCAAACCTATAGATCATCAGCTAACACTAGTCTGATCTAATACATCATTTTAAATTCAGTTGTGCATACAGAAAAACATTTTACATTTGCACATCATGCAGCAGAGACCATTCCCCTGTGCCAGTTGATAAAAATGATTCAACAGCTGAAACACATACTTGGATCTCCTCCCATCTATACAACTGCTCCTCGAGATTTAAATCAAGCCCACACAATGCTGTTGGTTTTACAAACCAACTATTTACCCCTGTGTTATTCACTTCAAGCCTATAATACATATTGCTTTTCTTTCAGAGATAAAATTAAATTAAAACAGAACAGCTCTTACAACTAATCAGCAGAACAATAAATACAGTAAATTGATTATACTTTGTCAGACTTACAGAGGAATGAGAATCATTTGTCTGTCCAGGACTGACCCTTGTTGAAGGCATGGCACAAGCAGTTTCAGCAGCTAGAAACAGAAAGTTAGGTTTAAAAAACTTAACTGATACAAAAAAAACCAAACCAACACAAAGTCCACAGAGTATGAAAGTCGACCTCAACAGACATTTACAAGTAAATAAGTCTCAGACTTCTTTTGCATGCAGTTCTATTTATAGCACAAGCAACTAATTTTGGCTTGCATCATATTCACAGAGCAATTGTTAAGAGCCTGGCATTGCAGGCTGCTACAGATAATACCAACAGAAGGCAAGACTCAGAAAATCCTAAAAAGTGACAGAATTATTAAATCAATATTTATGCACAAATACTTTAAATACCAGATTGAGGCACATACTGATGACACTGTACAAATAGTCTAAGCATGAAATCTTAATTTGAATACACTGTTTCTGACATCAATACAATCTGAATTCTGAACATGAGCAGTTAATATTTAAACAATTCTAACAAATGGGAAAAGAACATTTATTAAATATAAAGTGGAATCTTAAGATGTAAATCAAAGAACATGAGCAACATGAGAGAACAGCAGTATTTTAAACTTGTGTTGCTGGGTTTTGCTTTTAAAATACAATACTGTTTGGTAAAAATTATACTACTCAGAGCAGCAATAAGAGAACACAGTTCTTTAGATAACACTCTAAAGAATACTAAGCACAGCCTGTTGATATTCATGAAAAAGAAAACTTGAGAAACTACCAATATTAGTTTCTGTGTTGCTGTTTATCTGGGAGCTTTCAAGGAGCCTATGGACAAGGTCAGCACCCCTTCTGACTAGTGATGAGCTGGCTACATGAACTGGCTGTATTTGTTACAGATGTTAATTATTTACATATCAAAATCATCTAAAGTTACAATTTGTACTCTTTTGCTAACCAAATGAACAATCAGTGCATGAAGACAAATATGCTGTGGGCACCAAAACTGGCTGCCACTGCTACTTAGAAAATGGGCTTCTTCATAAAGACTTAAAAGACTCTTCATTTAAAGGAAACAAAGAGGATTGCAAACATATAAAATGAATATCCTGATTTTAAAAGATATTTAAATCATAGCAGAGATCATCCAGGCTGCCCAAGGTCATCAATGCCTATAAGTTCTATCTCAGTCCCAGGTACTAGACAAGATGGGGAACTAGAAGAACTCTGAGGGCCTTAGATATATATGGCTCAAAATACAGTATGTGAAACACATTTCAAACCTTCAGATTTTGAATTGAATGTTGTTAGTGAAGTTTCATCTTTAACAACTGCCCCATTTGTACTTGATGATTCAGTTTTAACAGCCTGCTGGGTTACCATAGATTGTGTGCTGGAGACAGTACTGGATACAGAAGCATCAGGATTTACAGTTCGTTTGTCCGAGTCATGTAATTCACCTAAATTTGCTGAAGTCTGAGGACCTTAAAAAAAAAAAAGAAAATATTAACCAGAATTAATTACTGATAACACCTAATAAATTTAAACTTGATCTAAAGGCTTCAGTTTCACATAATACCAGAGCTGAGCTCAGATTATGGTTAAAATAGATCTTTTTCATTAATTGCTAATGCTTTATTTAGGTACATAAGAGTCTGTCTGCATTGCCATAAACAGATATACATAAAGGGTTATATTAAAATGGCAAATTCATTTGTTTTAAGCTTGTGATTCTGAGTCTATTTGGTTGCAAATGGATTAATTTAAAAAAAAATAAAAATCCCAATGTAAAGTATCTGCACAAACCAGTATCAAAGATATGTAACCATAAATTCAAGATTGACCACTGTGGAAGTCTGTTTCACATTTGGCACTAAGACCCCACATTTCCACACAACACTTAAATTTCACCATGAAGAACATCTCAATCCAACAATCTATAAATTACATGAAAGTAAAACATAAACAGATCAGGTTACTAAGCCCGGATTCACCACACTGAATTCAAGGCACCTCAGTGAAATATCATCTATTTCCTCTACACTCAGAGAGAAACATGCTCTCTCTGTTATCTAAAACTTTGCATCAGTTAATAGCTTTTCCCTATTGACAGACAGAAGCAGAACCAAAGAGAACCTGGAGTTACTAACACCTTAATGTTGTATAAGTAACATAACATCAAAAAAGAGACTGACAGGGCTAAAAAAGGCTATTTACATTTAAAGAGACACATCTGCCAACATAAGCATGAATACATTGAAAATTTCATGTTCCTTGCAACACTTCAAACAACTTAAGATTTCACTTTTCCTCATATCTTCTAAAAATATATACACTAATAACTAGCCCAAGTTGTGGTTTTGATAGGGTTTTTGTTTTGTTTTGTTTTTAACTACAAAGGTCTTTAAAATAATTTTAAATTGCAAGACAGATATATTCTTACTTCATGTTTATGAGATTAATTTTAACTCTTAATTATTAATTACTTTTTATTCTATAGTTATCTTACTTGAAGTACAAACAGGCAAAAGAGAAGGGGCATTTGAGTCTTTGAATCCTGTAGCATCTGCATGGTTTTTCATAGTCTCCTGTGTAATCTTGTTTTCAGGTGCTGCAACCTTTTCTTTTCCTTCTACTTTTAATAATGAGTTTGATGAAAGGGAAACTTGGACCTAACCAAAACAACACATTTGTTAATTTTTAACTGCAAAACTCAGAAATTTCTGTTGCAAAGACAGTGTGAAAACGCTTCTTGAAAACAACAAACAAAAATCCTCCACAAATCCCTCTAGCACTTCAAGTTAAACCAAGCAACCAACATCCACCTTATCTTAGGCATCATAAAAGAAGGACTAAGTTGACTTGGAAGTCTCCCTGACACATGCTAAATTTTACCTGAGAGCGAGCTCATACTCCTATGTTATGGAAGTTCACTGATGTGGACATTTAGTTTGCTGGGGAGACTTGAGGGAAAAAATAAACCACAATCACAGAAGCTTTCAAACTTTCTTTCCTGACACATACCTAAGATATTTCTACTGTCAGTAAAATTTACAGTACTTCTACATGTGCTTTTCTACAAGAATACATTAGGGATCCCATACAGACTTGAGGCATTACCCAAGTAAGAAAACATCTGAATTTCTGATTGTTTAGACAGAGTTTGTCCTCCACTTTTCTTTTAAATTGGCAAACCAGTGGGGCACATACAACTACAGAACCAGGATATGTGATTGGGTTTATACTGTAGTAGGAACCTACAGCTAAGCAGACTTGCATTAAAAAAAAAACCTAACAAAGAAGGACTATATCTTATCCTTTTTGCCTCAACACATGAATTTCACCAACATTTTGAGGATTAATAGTATTTCCACTGGTATCAGTCTCCCAGTTAGCATCCTGGAAGTCAATACAGTTGAAGTTTCCTTTCTGCATTACCAGAAATAGGACATGAAAGACTATCAATCATAAAAGTAAAAAGAATTTAAGAAAACAACACATAGCTACTTAATCAGGTGTCTTATTTGATTTTGTTTCATTTTGGTTTGGTTTTTGTTTTTTGTTTGTTTTTTTTTTCCCCCTAAGGCCTAAAAAGTATGCAGAGACTTTTAAAACTGAGAAAGTGCTTTGGCAGTTCTCTCACTTCCCACACTACTTTGCCACTTAGACATTTTTTAATTTACACTTACATTAGGAATGACATTATTTGTTTGGCTGGGATGATCCATCTTCATTTCTGGATAAGGGACACTAGGCAATGATTGTGGAGTTTGATGTAGAGAAGAGCCACCTTTCAGGTAAACAAAAGCAAATTTACATTAACAGTTACATAAACAATGTGATATTGGTTGGAATCTATTCCAATAAGTAAGAGTGAGATGCAAAGTTGCCTAAAGGAAGAGTTGGTTTTAAGAATAAAATTAAAACTGCATGGTCCAATAGTCAAAGCCCCTTTTCAATGTTTCCTCTCTCAAATCATGCTCAGCAGAGTAGGAATATATTAATATTCAGAGAGATGGACAAAACCAACAGAGACAAGTTAAAGCTGAGTTTTCCATAGTTTTGATGTGTGCATTTTGGGAATAACCAAAGAAATAGGGTGTCTCTCTCAAAAAAAAAAAAAAAACAAACCCAAACCCAAACCAAAAAACCCAAACAAAAGAAAGAACCAAAAACAAAACAACAAAAAAACAAACTTATATTAATTAGTTATGCAATTGTAAATGCCTTGGTGCACACATATTAGCATGTGATCTGACTACTACCTTGTGAACTCTGCACTGATGTCTCAGGAACCCCAGTACCAGGTGTTCCAGCCCCTGATGGCACTGGTGAGTCAGCATGTAACTGAAGAAGATATCCTTCAACTGTAGGTACTTCATCCCATTTCACTTGAAAAGAGTTGGTTGTAGCTCTAATCAACTGTACCTGTGATGGTGCTGGAGGTTTTTCTACAAGAAATCAATAAAACAGGTGGTATGTTTGAAATTGCTCTCTTTTATCAGTTTAATATCTATATGATGCAAGCAAAACCAATAGCTCCATTTTCACTCATGTACAATATATACCAGATTCAACAAGAAACACTTGTCAAAGGTGAAGTCAAGTCAGAGAATTAAAAAGTGTTATTCCAGATTGTTCAAAAACACTGAAGTTGTGATGTTTTGTGTTTTTTTAATGGATCTGCAGCTTCCAGTAAGTCTTTGGGCTGTATGCACATCATTATGGGGATTACAGAGATGAGACCCTTGTCCTTTCCTAAAAGCCTTCATGCAGTTCTTTGCCTCCTAAAGCTTTATGTATTCCTGGAAAGGAACCACAGCAGCCTGCACTTCCTTTTTGCCTGCTTTCTGTAACTAAAGTGAGATTTCCCTCACACAACTTCTGCAGAGGCTGAAGGCTGGCTAGGCATGATTCAATGCCAATGACCTGTTCCTCTCACCTGCCTCGATGCCTGACTAGGCTACACACTCAAGCACATCCCTCTCTTCTACTCTTCATTTTCTGACCTTCTTGAATAAGGGGGGCAGGAAAGAAAACTCCAAAATGTTTCACAGTCTCCACTAACCACTCTCACACTTCCATCTGAGTGGCCAACAAATCCCTTCCAAAAGTACTGTTCTAGTTCTCCCTCCGCAATATCATCTCAGCATCCTGCCATCAACCCTGTTACTAATGAGTGATTAGTGCTCCAAATTTCTCCTTGGCCCCAGGAATAATTTGGACCCTTCTCAGATTTGACAGTATCTTTTTGTAGTCCAAGAGATGAGGAAGCAACAGCAGCAGTGATCCCAAGAGGAGGAGGGGTTTAGTGAAACAAAACAAAACAACAAAAAAACCAAAACAACAACAAAAAAACACATACAAAAAAACCCAAAAAAACCCCAAAAAAACCCAAAAGAGTGATTAGCAGCAGAAAAAGATCACTAAGAGGAGAGGTCAGGAACCCTGAGTTAAAGTAAAACACCCTTTAGCACCTTGAATCTACTGACTATGGCATGCACTGGAGAATCTAGTCACTAAGTTCTTTCAAAGGCTTTAAATAAGCCTTCCTAATGTTTTCAGTTCAAGTTACAGCTTTAGCCCTCAAACAATCAACAGTGAACCATGGTTTATTTAAATAAGATTTAAAATTTAAATGATCTTTGATGTCAGCTTCCCATATGTACTGTGTTCCTTATTTTATTAAACAAGTCACTTATTTATTTCTGACTCACCAGTATCAAGGTACCAAAGATCTTTGCAGCAGACTTGATTGTTCCAAGCTTTTCTGTAACCATCTCTACCACTCCAGATATAGAGACGAGTGCCAACTGCTACAGCACAGTGTCCTGCTCTTGGCCCTGGTAATGAGTTACTTTTGTCCTCCTGGCAATCTGAGATCAGACCTATCCATTCTGTGGTATCTAGTAAATGAAACTCGAAAAATTTAGTTTTTAGATATTGTCCAAAACAAGCAATACAGATGTTAATACACTTGACTGCTCATAGAAAATGAAAATATATCACCTCTGTTTTTATAGATAACTGCATTCAAATTTGCAGTATTACAAAGAAAAGGCTACTTTCCCATTAGTTTGCAAGATATAATAATTAATACAAGATGAATTTTCTGACCTCTGGTTGTCTCTTAGACAAATGCAAGATCAGAAGTTGAGGATTCAGGGACAGTACTACCATGTTTAGAAAAAACTCATTTCAGTTTTGAAATTGCCTCTTGTGTTCTTCTATAAATGAAGAAGAAATATTTATATGACTTAGTATTAATATTTTATTAACAAAGATTTGCATCAGCAAACCTGCTTTCCATTTTCAATGGAAAATCATAATAACAAAAAAAAAAATCACTTAAAGATGTAAAAATAAAGTAATTTTCTTTAGGCAGCTAGATTACAGTTGTGTATCCCAAAACTTCTCAGGGTCTTAAAAATATTTTTTCTTCTCTGCTAAGAAAGTATTAATTCAAAATGCCCACTCCCAGAAAGGCAGAAACACTAACCCAAATTGAGGTAAGAAAATGAACCGGTACATTTCCATTCACCATCATGAGCAGAAATTTCACCTCCTGCTGACTGTGGAACCCATCCACCAAAAACATACATTCTGAAATACAGGAAAAAAAGGAAAAGGTGAAAAAGAAAAGCCAGTTAACATCCCCATCTGCTGCATATGCTCTCTCAAAGTAGGACAAAACCAAAAATTTCCAGTGCTTTACAGATCTGGTTTACAGCAGCCTTTATCTGTGTCTACTCTCTTGACAAATACTGTCAAGAGACAAATATTGTCATCTACCTTCTGAAATTTCTGAGCAAGCTGACTGATTAAAAAAACAACCAACCAACCAAACATGTACCCCAAACTCCTCAAACAACTTCCCAGTAACAGAAGTTAATATTGTATGTTTTTACAAACCACCAAACAGCTAATACTCTCCAAAGCCCACACGTGTGCAGTTTCTACAACCCTATACTGCAGATCTTGCAACAAACCAGAATGAGAAGACTTGCCTCTACATCAGATACCAAATTTAAAACCATAATGCCAGCTACAAACTACTAACATTTTAAGCAAAAAGCTATGGTGTTGGATCATAAGATGCACAGCTTTCACACTTCTTCCCTTCCTTGCCTCTTTCTCCTCATGCAAGATTGTGAACCGATATAAAAAGGACTGAAACCCATGTTTAAAAGCCATTCTTTCAATGGCATCTGCCAAACCAAACCATATTGGCAAGAAGTAATGAAGAACAGACTATAGAAGAAGCGGCCCACAAAAATGTGGAATGTTTTGTCTAGAACTAGTTCTACTCTTTGGGCAGTTTCTTTGCATAGAAAGGCTTTTGTCAAGCCACAGACACGGAGGCACTCAAGTTAGTTCCTGACAAAGTCAGCTCATGTCCAGCTGAGACCCGCCCAGAATGTGACAAGGTGCATTAAGAAGCCTGGAAAGCTGCTTGTGAGTTGGGCAGATTGTCCTGCTGGATGGAATCACTGACAATTCAATACCCTCAAATTAAAATGGTACTTTTAGATTTCCACTAAGTAGGATACTAGAAGCAGAAAAGTACTCTACAGGGCTGATGGTTTATACTGATCAGTAGTGGATAAGCATCATCATTCACCTACTAGGTGTACCTTTCTAGAGTTGAGCTTTTAACAACAGACATACTTGTTTCCTATTACATTGGCCGTATGGAGACTGCGAGGAAGTGGTACTGTCCCTTTGGTTTCTGGTCTTGACCAGGTCATTGTTTCTAAAAGAAAAAGAATAAAAACCCTCAAAAAACCCTTGTTACTGTATATTTCACTACCTGCATTTGAGAGAGGAACATACCCTTAACATTCAACAACACAAAATTTCACCTTTTTAAGATGGCCACCTTAAGAATGAAGGTGCAACAACAAGTGCTTAAAGCTTCTTTTAGAAGTCACAGGAAATACTGACAAGCTCGTTGTTTATTAAAAGATATATTACAGTCTCATGGTTATTCATCTTTGTTATCATAGTGACAGTCTTTAAGACACTTTAAGGAAACAATCTCACAGTGTAACCAAAACTAGTGAGGATAATAGATAGAGCATTGTTTGCATAAAATTACAAATTTATCACTGTGGTGTAAGTTCCAATAATACCTACACCATGTAATGCCATTAATCATTTATATACGATCATTTCTCCTCTTGGCCCGTCAGGGCCCTGCACTGACTTCTACTGACAAATCAACTCACCTATGTCAAGTTCCCAGAGATCATTAAGCCGACAGCCACACATCCCTCCAAAAATATACATCTTTGGACTGCCCAAATCTTTTCTGCAGTATACAATGGCTGTGTGAGATTCTCGAGGAGACGGCAAGATCCCTTTGGTCACAGGAATGCTCCAGCCGACAACGCCAGAACCGTGTTGCAGCTCCAGTTCATAGAAATCATTTAAATATCTAGGGTATTATGGTCAAAGTATGAAAAATTCACTTATAAGCAAGATTACAAGTGAGCTTTAAATCCTGACCACTTCCAAGTATTACAGACTTCTGTCTTGGGAGAATGCAGATTGTTTTAACTTCAAACCATTTGAAGGCATTGTGGACAGTGCCAGAACTAAATGGATTTAGATTAAAAAATGAATTGTTGTAACTTGTTGCCTCTAAGGAAACATGCCTTCACATCAAACTTGATACACTGTGATACATGAAAAGAAACATTCAACACCTGTAAAGAACACTCTCAGCAGAAATGACTGCTCATGGACAAACTTGGAATAAACTACAAAGATGTGAGAAGCACATTATGACGTGGGAGATCAGACATAAATTTCTGCATCTCTAAGTGAAAAGAGGATGTTTTTTTCTAATGTCTTCAGGCTGGCCAACAGGCAATTAGCTATTTGTTGCTGAATCTATCAGCAAGTTATTTTTAGATAATGGTCTGCATCGTGGCATTCACACCAGATATCTCTTGTTCAATGAGCTTAAAACTGTCAGTTTATAGCTCAGTGGATGTTAAGCTCTCTGAACTGCAGAAGAATGCAGGTATAAAATTTCAGCACTGTGGCAGATAAAAAAGGCAACTTCAGATCTTACTTAAAAAAAAAAAAAATCCAGATGAATTCACAACTGTTTTCCACAGCATTATAGAGGAAACTTCCATTGTGATTTCCCTGATGACTCATGACACTGCTGGTTTAAGAAATTCTAACAAACAAGCCATTCTTAAAAAACACCCCAAAATCCCAGGAAAAATACTGAAGTCTACTCAGGTTTCCCTCCAAAGGTGTCAGAGCTCTTAGTCAGTGTTACACACTGTAGGTTTAGCAGAACTATTTAAGCTGCTTAGGCATGTTAACCCCTCCACTGCACAAATAATCCAAATGTGAGGACTTGGTATGGAGGACAGACTCCCTAGAATGTTCTTCGAAGTTGTTGTATCTAGTAATTTATTTTTGAAGACACTGTATTCAAACAAACCAGCATACCTGGGAACATTATTATTTGAATCTTCACTTTCATTTGCCAGGCCACCAAATAAATAGCACTTGTTACCATATAAAGAAAAGCTGTGGCCAAGTCGAGGACAAGGTGGTGATCCAGTGGAAGGAGCTTGAGGTTTGACTTTTTTCCAGAGCCATCGACTTGCCTTAAAGAAAAATATTTTCAGAAATCATTTAATTTATACTCATTTATACTCAATAAAATTCAGGTAATATTAACACTTGTATATTTTCTGAATTATTTTTCAGAAAATGCTGGGTTTTTCCTATTATATATATAATATTAAAAGAGACATGGAAGAGTTAACCTTCATAAAATATTTAAAATGTTATACTTTATGTAGATAGAAGTCTCTTTTTCAAAGTTATTTAGATTTCATCCATCTTCAGAATCTAAATAGCTTATTCTTCCTGAAGCAGAGCAAAGCTCCACTTTCCTCAGTAGTTGGCAATATAAAAGTGTTTGTTCATAAAAAAAGTAGTCCTCAAAACTGGAACATCTTCACATACTTCCTACCTGTAATTCATATAAATCATTACTGTATCGTCCATATTCAACCATTCCTCCAAAAAC
Source organism: Corythornis vintsioides (assembly GCA_025447755.1). Lineage (NCBI taxonomy): Eukaryota > Metazoa > Chordata > Aves > Coraciiformes > Alcedinidae > Corythornis > Corythornis vintsioides. Next base: position 6,407 of record JAOEGS010004479.1, on the reverse strand, counting down.
TAATATTCTGGTACCATCACAAACAAATCCATGTGCTGCACAGCCTGGAGGAATATCTCCCCTTACAGCAGGAAGGAACCACTGATTGGTAACTATAGTAGAGGGAAAAAGAAAAAAAAAAAAAAAGCATATTTTAAACACCAAGAAGGAAAGTATATTTTCAAACACCTGTGATTTCTAAAGAATTACCTTTTACCTGTAGATAACAACGATTAGGCTGTTTGTTTAACACAAAGTTTAAATTGAATTAAAACTTCTTTATTTAATAAAAAGAAAAGCAAACACTTCTATCAAACTAATGTTACTCAATGTATGAATGAGCATGAGCTTCCTGTAACCAAGTCAATTACCAAGGGTCACCCAGCAATTTAATAGACTTGCAAAAAAACCCCAATAGAAATAGGAGGAACACAAGTGCAGGTCCACACAAAAGATATAACTGCACTATCTCAGAGGGAGCTAGCCCTAGAAAAAGAATTATTATAAATACAGCAGCATGGCAGTGTGCCTGGACTTAACAGTCCTATTGAAAAACCAATTACACTGTTCTGGGAGCAGTGTTAATATCTTCACAGCATTACACTGATATATGGAAGAAGAGAGGCAGAGAGGCAAGAAAGAGCAGCTGAAACTGCCTGATCCAGCAGCAAGTATATTGCTGTTTAAACTGGTGTGAAACTGAAGAATTTCAGGGGATACTGTCTCTTTCCCCTCATTTTTTTCTTTTTATAAGCACAGAAAGGGTGAATTCCAGTGAATGTTACTGCAGGGGATTGATACACTCGCTGTGTGCCTGAGCCTCAGAAGCATTACACTCAGAACAAGAGCAGTGGATGACACTCAAACCCAGACAGCCCAAGTCATAACCCTGCACCTTAGTCCCCAGAGATAAAAAAGGTCAATTTGGGCCAAACACTCAGCTGGGAACTGGAAGAACTGAGTTGTGATGCTTGTGATGCCACAAAAAGGAAACACCTTTACCAGAAAAATAACAAAAATGATGTTAAGACTCACTCAAAAGGCACCCCTCAAAAACCTCTGTTTTGGTA
>JAOEGS010004478.1:54526-72402 GCA_025447755.1 Corythornis vintsioides | reverse complement strand
TCATAAACACTTCATATTTTATATTTGCAAATTGGAATGTAGCCTTGTAAACTGCATGGGTTAATTTATTAACTCATGTATGTAAACTGTTTCTGAGTTTTATGTCTTCAAAATGTACACCATCAAATCTGACTGTGTCATCACTTCTGTCAGAGGACTGCTGAATTCAAAGGTCATTTTCTTTATGTATAAATATTCTGGTGAATGTTATCTATATGATGCTAATTCACTTTCCTGTTCGTCTGCAAAGCTGGTTTTGGACAACTGCATAATTGAGTCTTCAGAAGAAAAGACAAGTAGAGACTTCTATGTAAGTGGATGAAAAAATTTATGAAGACAGTATATTTTATGGTCTTAGGGTGGAATATGTCACAATAGGCCTGACCACATGTGAGCAGTGGTATGTTGTTTGTGTAACAGAGTGGGAAAATCACCAGCTTGGCTTTTAGCTACTAATGCCAAACTAAATTCGAGTACCTCTTAAATACTTTCAATAGTTGCAATTACAGTTCTGTAGTTGGTAAATTGAAATCAGCCAATATTTTACCTTGATTTTTGAATAATTCAGTAGTTATTCTGTAGTAACTAATTTGAATCTGTGCTTTTAATATGTATTTGGCAAAAAACTCCTCAGTAATAGGATCACTTTTAAAAATCACATCAGATACTACCAATCTTCAACTATTAGTCCTTATTTTTTTTCTTCAGCAAACCCAATGAATTTATTCTCTTTGTTGCCTCTTGTTACACTGAAATGGATAAATTTTTGACCTGAAAGTCTGGGGAAGTACACAACATGTATACTTTATATACCAAGTTCATATGGATAGATACACTTGTAGATGAATATCAGACCTTAACAGGAAACACAGGTGGCTGAGTAAACAGCTTTGGAGTTTAGTTTCTGCAATCTATGCAGAAATGCCTATCAGAACTACTACAATTGCCTTCAATAATTCAGAGTCCAACACATTGGTTTGGTTTTTTTTTTTGTAAATTCTTGTCCAATTCTTAAGTAGTATATTGTTTTCATACTGCAAAGATGGCATGAATATGCTACAGTTAAGTTAGCTTTGAAACCAAGTTGAAAAATACTTATCAATTACTGTGTTGGATTGTTCCTATATCATTAACAGGAACTTGCATTTTTTTTCTGAAATTGTACTTTTTATTGTGTTATTAAAGCCAGATCACTTTTAGATGAAAACTTTTTTTTCAAAGCCAACATTAAAACAAATTGCAGTTATGAGAATTACCTTTTTAAATTGTAATTTTTTAAGAAGAAATGTGTACTTTTTATTTCACAATTCAAAATGACTGTTTCATCATCCAACAGTCAGAGATATGTATCTTGATAGCACGTGTTCACTGGCAGTGTAACTAACAATCATACATAATGTACACTGATCATATGCATTAATGATTATATATATAACTTTGACACAATATGCCTTCTCAAAATGATTATATATATAACTTTGACACAATTCTTCTCAAAAGGATAACCTTTTTAAAATTAAGCACATTATCTCCATCATGGATTCATCACATTTAAATGTGTTTATTGTTCAGATTGAATATAACTTCAGATATCTTCAGTGTCCCCTGACACTTAACAAGAAACTGAAAGATGGTGAAGACATTTTCTATGAACCACTTACCACTCTAAATGTAAGTTCTCTGTTTCACTCTGACATCATTCCATGCTGTCTTGATTTAGCTAAAATCGAGAGGTTTGATTTTTTAATCATAATATTTTTTCCCCAAAACCCATAACTCTGTATGTTAAAAGTATATTGGAATGAAGTATGGGCCAAAGTTCTTACAGTTTTAGGAACAAGTAACATTTCTTTTAGGTTTAAATAAAAATTCTTAGCTTATTTAAACAGCTGTGAATGTTTCAATAGAACATGCTGTATGCACAGGTAATAATACATCAAAGAAAACCATACTCCAGTCATTGTACTGACCATGCACTGGAATGTAGGGCATTGAAAAGCCTGACAAAGCTGATTTTCTCATATGCAGAGTACTTTCTGTGCCTAAATCAGTTTTTGCTTTTCTCTCCCATTGCCAGTCTGTTCTGTCATTCTTTGTCAGAAAAAAAAAAAATAGAGAACAAACTTTCTGGCTTAATTTGCTTGCTTTTTGGATTTTCTGTTGGCAATTAGTGTCTAATAATGGATACATATTTTCTTGTTAGATGTAACTACAAAAGCTTGATTATATCACAGGGATAGCTGGCAATAATCTGTACATTTTTTTAAGGCTTGAAGTAGTCTAAGAGAGCAGCAGGAGAGAAGATGGATGACTCAGCAGGCAGAGATGGCAAGATAGTACTAGCTGTGGGCCAGAGTGCAGAAACAAAAGAACTTTTCCTTATCTTACAGATATATGACTTTTCATTAGGCTAATATGTAAGTAAAGAGGGTGGCCTAGACAGTTTTGTAAGTGCTTTACTGAGCTAGATAAATCTGATCCTTCTGCTTTCTTCTGTAGGCCATGGTTCGACACAATCGCATGGAACTGCTCAGTCATCCTGTGTGTAAAGAATATTTGCTCATGAAATGGTAAGTGTCTTTTAATGTACATAAGATATAATATTTCATGGAGGATGAAGGTGATTATGCCTGAGAGTTGTTTACTAAGATGTACATATTTATAGTCTTGACTGAAGCAAACGTGTTTTCCATATAACCTCTCATAAGCATCTTTAAAATATGCTGATTATCATATAGAATGTATCTTGGCATTTAGTAATGATTCTTTGATATTTACAGAAAAAAAACCACCACTATTTTATTCCTTTATTTCCACTTTCGTGCAGAAATATACAAAGATGGCTGAGCTAAAAAGAAACCTTATTGCAGAGTGGTCCACCTTGTTTAATGAACATGTTAATCATAAAGAGACATTTTGAGAAATGTTTATTTGCTCCTCTTGAAAACATTGTTGGCCCTTACATTGGAATGCTCTTCTCAGTTTGTAAAGTTTTGTAACTTCAACATTCTCACTTTTAAGGATGGCCTATGGGTTTCGAGCACATCTAATGAATTTAGGCATATATTCTCTGGGTCTCATCCCGCTGACTCTTCTGGTCACTCACATACAGCCAGGAAGACCTTTGAATGGAACAGAAATCTATGAAGCAAGGCCTCTAGAGTATGAGGTACTGAGTTTTCTTACTGGTTACAACATGTTTAGGTGTTTTATAGCAAAAAGGCATGACTATGTAAATGCTTTCTAGAGTTATTTATGAATTAGGAACTCTAAGGAATAGGATCGAAGTGTTTATTTTTAAACATTCAGCAGCATCTTCTGTAGATAATTTTCTGTTCTCATTTATTATTTTTAATCTCCTCTGAAAAATTTACATCTGCTTCATGGTCACGACAATTTCTTCCTGAAGTGAATATTTCTTTAATGTTGAAGAAAAAGGGTTAAGAGGTATTCAAATCTGAAAAGAGAGAAAGCAGTGGATTTTTTATCTTTCTATGTCTTTTTAATTTTCAATCAAAGTAACTGGGTATTGCAGATTTAAAATTTGACATGGAAAGAGTTAATTATTAGTGCTTTTAGGTATTCAGAGACATCTCTCTTTGTCCATATTATGTAGTATTTTCCCTTGCAGGACCAGTATTTTTTCACTAGGCTCATAAACTATGAGGCTAAATAGGAGACAGAACAATTTCTCTCCAGTCTGTCTATTGTTATCTCATGTACAGCAATAGTGAAACATGTAGCAGCAGGATTCAGTCATGTATGGATGGAAAACACTGTGAAAACTGTGGATACTGGATGATAACTTCAGTTGGGGCCATATGAAAGCAATCAAGTATGAACCTTATCTTGGGATAAACTGGTCCTCTGTGGATACTTAGGGGCTGTTAAGAGGCAAAGCTCCATTTTGCTTTTAGAAACTGGAACTGGAGTAATTAAGACACCATAGTGGAAGGTTCATCCAGTGGTCAGACTGAAATTGTGGCACAGACACTGCAATTTCAGTTACTAAACTCAAACAGTAGTTGCCAGGAAGCTGCACAGCAAATATTCATCATGGGAATGCTCAAAGTTTCATACTTGGATTGAATGACTTAAACACAATATGCATGACATGAATTTCACAATAAAACATAATTGAGATAGTAATAAATTAATATGGAGAGAGCTAACAGAGGTTCTTAGCTTGGCAATGCAATGTGTATATAGGGGGTGGAGCTGATGTAAACATTTAATACTTTCTAATGTGCTCTGTGCTCTGATTTTTGTTTCAGAACTCCTACTTCACAAGGGTGTGCATGTGTTTAGTTTTAATTATGAGTTTACTTGGAATCTGCAAGGAAATATTTCAGCTGATTCAGCAGGTAAATACATAGAGAACTTACATGATTCAGACAGTGTGATTGCAGAGCAGTTTATGTGATACTGAAGTAAATCTGATTCTTCCCTAATTAAAAGGGAAATACTGATTTATATAGATTAAAAATGAGATGTAAATTGTCTGCTGAAATCAGTCCTTTAATGATGTATGACTTGTAACTTTCTATCTGTCTCTTAAATCCTAGAAATTGAAGTATTTGTTGGATTACTCCAATCTACTGGACTGGACAATTTATACTACAAGCATAATTTTTGTGTCTTCTTTATTTATTAATACACCAGCTCATTTGCAGTGGGAATGTGGAGCAATTGCTGTATACTTGTCTTGGATGAACTTCTTGCTTTACCTTCAACGGTGAGTTATTTTCATGCTCTACAATAAAATACTTCTAACATTTTCAGATATTTAAAAAATCCTAAATTGTGACTTATCAAGTGCAATAGTCCTATTTTTTTTTTTTCAACCTATACAGGTTTCCAGATTAGGAGTCTCTTAACATAATGAGCTGTAAAGTAGTTTTCAGTGTTTTGCATGTGGAGAATCACGACATGCATTATGACAATTAAAGTAATAACAAGGTTTATTTTACTGCTAAGTAAGAAGAGCTACCACATATTTGTATTCAAAAATGTATTTCATTATTCTGTATAGAATTTAACTTGTAATTGGTTTGGGATTTTTTCCTAAGAGGCAAAAGGAAGTCTGCTTTCATAATTAATACTTGGGAAAAGGTAAATTCTTTCTAAGTTTTATAGATTAAATGGCTACTTTTGACATCATGTTGTCCTGTTAAAGAAAAATAATGAATTCTTTAGTTGATATTAGGTCTATTCACTGCTATTAATGATCTTAATGCTGTCACTGGTAAAAGGATATCCAAGATTGATGGAGCACAGGAAAGCTGGATGGAGGGAAAAATAGTGTGGGTGTAGTGCTTTAGCCTAATGAATTAAACACGTTTGTGCCTGAGCAGGTCTGCCTTGGAACAGCAGGAGGAGTGGCTGATCAGCAATAAAGTTCATATATGCTCTTCTGATTCTTACTGTCTATGGACAATAATTACCCCAGGAGGTCTGGCAGACAACACGCCACTTGTTGGTTAACTTCAGGGTTAGCTGGGCTGTTTAAGCCCAGGTTTGTAAGCAGAGATACTGTGATGTAGTATCTTCATTGTGCTGTCTCTGCTGGCAGGCCTTCTGCTCTGTCTGTCTGACCTTAGATGACTGATTAATGGGCTGTAGGTGATTTGGGAGTGAATCTTAAACAGTAAAACCTAAACTCATGACAGCCCAACCTTGAACTTCTGCTAGATTAAATGTTTCCCTGGCTTGACTTGTTTTCATTTGTTTAGAAGTAGAACCCTACGTAGCATTTTCAAATCAAAATTGTAAAATCAAAAGATTATGTCTTTTAGGCTTCCTGTAAATATAACCACTTGCATTCTTTTGACTGTGAAAATACAACTTCGTGCTGTCACAGAATGTCCAGAAAGGCAAAATATTATCTCTTTTCACACAGGAAAATCAAGACTATTTATTTCATTACATAAATAACTGTAAGGAACAGTATTTAATTTTGCATATCTGTTCTGTTTTCTTACTGCCTAGATTTGAAAACTATGGCATCTATGTTGTGATGTTCTGGGAGATTTTGAGAACTCTGATTCGGATTGCTGTCGTTTTCTTTTTCCTGATATTGGCCTTTGGACTTAGTTTCTTTGTCCTTTTGGGTTCACAGGTTAGTTGAATGCTATAGTTAATTTTTTATCATTATAATTTTTGGATTAATAATCTTAAGAGGTTATTTACAAATGTTGTTTTGGGGATTTTCTTGATTTTAGTATTTCTTCTTTTTTGCAGCAAACATACAGCACACCTCTGCTTTCTGTAATGAAGACATTTGCAATGATGCTGGGAGACATTAATTACCATGATGCATTCCTTGATCCTTTACTGAGCAGTGAATTGCCATATCCATTCCTGAGTTACACAGTTCTCATCATATTTACTTTGCTTATTCCAATCCTTCTTATGAACTTGTTAGTAAGTAAACCCCTCATTTGTGATTAAGCAGAGTTTTAGCATATAGAATTACTTTAGTGCTGATTTGTGACTTCAACTCATTATTTAATAAATTGATATTTTCAGTAGTGTATTAAAAGGTTGCCTTTCCCTAGACTCATTTTCCCTACAGTTCAATCTTCAGAGTATTTTTCTTGAAGGAAAACCTTCCTTTTCCCTTGCAGGAGTTTAACTCCTACAGGGTTATCTTGCATATCTTGAAGGAGCAACTGGTGGGATTTGAATTGGACCTGCAGAGTGTGATTGTGAGAAAATTGGGGATCAGTGATATTAAGAAGTGCTTTGGTAAATGCATGCCTCCTAGAGTAGAAATAGCCTTAGCTGTTCAGCCTCTTGCTTTATTATAACCTAGTGCTAATATTACTTCTTTTTTAAAATAAAAACAAAAAAAAACCCCAGATCTTTATTGCACACAAAACAGTAGGTTGTGTTAAAACAAACTAATGAGGCTGACCTCAACAAAGAGTCAGAAAACCTCATAATGGTGAGAAAGGAGGAAAATATGTAATACATCTTCAGCCATTTTCCACTGAACAAGTTTTTGTTTTGTTGTAGGAAATCAGGTTGTTATATGAGCTGAGCAATTAAATTCAAACCATTCAGGTTTTCTTTAAGGTATTTATTGCTGCCATGATCATATTCAATCAAGAGGTCAACAAGTTTTTTAGCAAGACAGTGGTAATAAGGAATCAAAAAGAGGGGCTGTTATTGACAAATCTTTGAACTAGCTCTTTAGTGCCATCCTGGGACACAGATAATTGGCATTTTAAAAGCTTATTACATTTCTTGATATGGATTTTCAACATATGCATAAATGGGATGGTTATGTTTCCAAAATCAAGTGAAACAAAATAGATTTAACTTGGGATTTATGTTGGATTTAATTGTGAATAAGAAATACAACTGAAATCACAGATGATTAAAAAATAGATAATAGAAAAAAATAGATCTTTCTTGGTCTTTTTAGATTGGTTTGGCTGTTGGGGACATAGCTGAAGTACAAAAATATGCTGCACTCAAAAGGATTGCAATGCAGGTAAGTTGCATACCATAGAAGTGCCCACTATAGGAAGTAGATATTAGTGTCAGACCCCCATTTAGATAATTAGCTGATTTATTATCAATATCTTTAATTAACAGCTTAGCATTTCTGTAAAGCCAAATGGTGAATATGGGCATCCTCTTCTGAATCTCATTTTTCAGTCACATAAGTCATTCTCAGGAAAATATTCAAGCAAATGCATTTTTAAGGACCTTTTGAATGGTCAGTTCAAAGAGTTGTCCCAACACCAGTATCTCCAAAGGAATAAGCACTGTGTTTGACATCAGAGGGTTCCCTTGTCAGGAGAGAACTGATGCAGTGGAAAGGCTAAGATATGCAGAAACCAAAAGGACTCAAATTCTCTTCAGAGCCCTGAAGGCTCATGCTGAGCACACCATGCAATGCCAGCTATAACTAAGGAGCTTGATGTCACATTCCTAAATGGTTGTAGTTACCTTAAGATGTATTAAGACTGGAAAGGTAGGACACTTAGATATAACATATTTCTTTTTGCCCAAGGGAAAACATTTCTCACAGGCATTCCATGGGCATCTTAAACCTATATTGACTCTGTCACAATATAATAAAAAGATATAGCACAGCCTAAGAGAGAAGAATCACTCTATTTCCCATTATTATTTGGTCTTAAAACATATCTATGACAGGTATTCTGCCTTTTGAATGTTTCTGCCCCATGATTCTGTACTGAAACCCACAGTAACTAAGCAACTGTGGGTGGAGCAACTAAGGAGCTCTTTGAGCCATTACACAAAAGCCAACTCAGTTGTGGAATCATATTAATTATGACTCCACATCCATGTGGATTTAGTTAATTCTGCTAAGCTACTCAATACTGCTCTAACTGGAAGTTTTTAGTGGATGGGCTGGGCTGTTCAAATACTACACTAGTGCTTGCAGTGTACATACCCTCTGGGACTGGGCATCTAGTTATAGTGATTTCAATGGTTATTTTCACATGATAATATGTCTTCATCTTAAGAGAATACATCTTGATCTAAAGCAAATGTACTTCTAGGTTAATCTCCACACCAATTTAGAGAAGAAGCTGCCATTTTGGTTCTTAAGTCGGGTTGACCAGGAATCAATCACTGTATATCCCAACAGGCCAAGATACTGTGGCTTTATGGTAAGATGGTGAATCTTGGACTAAAATAATACTAAGATGTGATAGGATGAGCTAACTTTGTAAATGATTGCTAGGAATGTTGCATGGATAGGACTCAGACATTAACTGACACCAGTGGACTCGTGATTAGACCTTGACCACCTTCAGTGAAATGATAAATCACTTTGAGTGCAGCTTAACTTATTCAGTTATCATTAGTGTTTGAGTTTTCAGTGATCTGTGATCACTATTAAGTGATTTATTAAGTGAGACAAGCTACAGAAGTTATTTGGACAGAAAGCAGAATAACTCCCTTTTGGCATTTCTTCTTTTATTGTTGACTTGTTGACTTTCATTTCAGCTGTCTGAACTTTCTCATTAAACAAATTTAGACAAAAGCTAACTTAATAACAGAAACTATTTTCAGCTTTAACACTGTCTGGAGGCAGTTGGCATCCACTTACTTGGGGTTTCTCATCTATTGTCAGACTATCATATCTGATTTGAGTTTGGTTCCATGTTTCTTTTAGAGCGTGTTCCAGTATTGCTTTGGGTGTGAGGACTCTACCACAGATGCACAGAGCACTGATACAACATTAGAACTGGAAGTTCTGAAGCAGAAATACAGGTACTGGTTGTGCTATTTTCCTGCTGTAAAAATAAGCAGAACCACTGTTACAAATACACTCCTGTTTTAAAAAGTGTTCTGAAGCTCCATACTGTACCTAAAAAGTAAAATTCACTGTATCTAGTGTCCTTAAGCAAGCTCCCTCACTATGGTAACTTTAGCATTTTATATTCTGTAACCTGTAATTGTATCATATATATACATATTCTTCAAAATAACTTGTGTGGTAGAGAAATATTTTTATCCCATGGCAGAGAAAGAGGCTGGGATTCTTTGCTCATTAAAATAAACTGAAGTAATGGGGAAAATGCACTTACATTTCAGAATTAGAGGTTTGTGTGTGAAGGTTTTCAAGTGTTATTTTAAACTCACAAGTGATGGGGTAATTCCAATTGGTTTGCAAATTTACACAGTCTGTAACTGACTTTCCACTGGTCCAATGGTAAATCTGCTTCAGATTGTGTCCCCAGAAATGGGCTGGTGTCTTAGTTCTCCTTCAAAAAATCATCTCCCAAAGCCTTGCAAGGAATTCTTCTTACTTTTCTCACTCATCTTACCAATATATCCATTGGAATGGTTCAAGAAAAGGCTTTTGTTGATTGTACAGCTAGGAAAATAATTCTTTCTCACTATGTCTCACTCTTCTCAGCTTTTTTTGCCTTCTTTTTTTTTTCCCCTTTTTTATATATTAATTTTTTGTCTTTCTGCACAAATTCTGATTAGGAATTTTCTTGCATGAGGGACTCAAAAGTATTGAAGGGGTGAGAATACACACTACAGATGTAGGCAAACCATGGAATTTAACAAGTTTTTCTTCAGATCCATATTACATCAATATTATTAGGAACCAGCATAGAACATGGTCTTTTTTTTTTTTTTAATAATGTTAGCTAATTGCTGCACTATTTTAATATTCTGAAAAGCAGGCTTTCCAAAAGCCAAAGGGAGAGAAGTTTCTTGACACATTTCCCTTTTCTTACATTGTTTCTTAAAAGATAACAGATGCTGTGCCCTGTCTGCATGACACTAGCTGATGTTAACTATTTGTATCAGTTGCACTTTGGATAGCACTTTAAAAGAGACCTGTAAATGCCCAAACATCCACTAAACATTTGTGGATGCTGAATGGCCACTGCAAATCCAGCTCTCTTCTCCTTGGGCTACTTCAGTCAACAGGAAAAACTGACAATAGAGCTGTTCAGAATTTTATTTTGAGAGTGAATTGCTTTTAGTTTGAGTATATTGTTAAGTTACTTTTCTCAAGAACCAGGAATGTGGCCTTTAGTCCTATTTCCTGAAACCTGGAGAAGTCCCACAGCTTGAAAAATTAAATATACTCCAGATAATATTCTTTGTTAGCAGAAGGGTGAAGTTGAGGACTGTCAAGTCTTTTACTTCTGTAATTTTAATGACCAAAATGTGCTTTAAACCAAATGACAAAGCCTGCTGTACACGTTGTTTGTGTTTCTTTTTTGTTCTTTTAGGCTCAAAGATATATCCACACTGTTGGAAAAGCAGCATGACCTCATTAAATTGATTATCCAAAAAATGGAGATAGTGTCAGAGGCTGAGGACGAAGACAGCAATGATTTATTTCAGCACAAGTTTAGGAAAAGGCAGTTAGAGCACAAAAATAGCAAATGGGATACAGTGTTAAAAGCTGTGAAAACAAATGTTCCTAATCCAAGCACAGAAAAGAACAACAGCTTCTTCTAGACAAGGCTGTGGTATCCTTTGTTATCCTTTTGGTTCACTCTGGGGTCACGTGTCTTATTGTCTGTGCATAATGGTAATGTGATGCATCATATATTCAAGTATAAAAAACAAAACAAAACAGGCCAGATCCCCCCCAAAAAGGATGCAGGTGCTCAAATCAGTATTTAAGGAGACTGAACATGTACATATCCAAAACTGTGATCCTAAAAGTGGCTGGCTAATCAGGGGAAGTGCCTAACTCACCAGATGCCAACCGTGCTGTCCTGACAGTCCCCAAGGCTTTTGCCTAGGTCTGTTCCTGGATTTGGCCTTAATACTCTTAGGTCTGTACTTCATTACATTATTTTCTGTTACAAACATTTTTAGAGCTTCATTTTTTTTAGAAAGCTGATGAGCTTCATGTAGCTTAAAGAGAGAGTGAGGAGCTGAGCTGACAGATTGTGTTGGAAGTTTTGCTGAGTAAGGACTGCAGGATCAGGCCTGAAAGGTAAGAAATTAAAAGATCACAAAAATATAATGTAAGGGAAGGAGTGTTTTCTTTCTCTTTTTTTTTTTCCTTTTCAGAGTGATCATTTACATGCATATAGCAGCAGTAGAATGCTGTATTAAATACTAGTCATTTGCAACTTGCTGTCCTTACACTGCTAATGTGATGTTGGCCTTCCCCTTAACTTAAACCCAACCTTGCTACTTTCATCTGCACTTTGGGTTTATTATTTATTTACTGAATATTCAGTGCATTATGTAATGTACAGTAGTGGCATATCAAATGTGGAAATAAACATTGATTAAACTGTGTTTAAGTACCTGGGTGTTTCAAAAACTGTGCTAATAAACTAATTATGACTGTATGTGATTGTAATGCTCTGTGGTCTGCTTTTGAATTCAAACTTAAAATACATTAATTCTTCAGGGAGAGAATAATTACAATTTCTGTTTATTTAAAAGGTTGCCCCCAGAAGGTAATTCCCATGGTACAGACCTTCTCCAGGCTTCAGATGCACTGTAAATTAGGGATACTTGCCTTAAAATTGCTATGGACACCATGCTGTTGGGTAGGGAAGATGCTTTCTCACCCAGCTGCTTTGTCCAAGCTTTGAGACTTTACATCCTTGCCTGGTAAAACAGACAGGAGGAGGTTATCACTGGCTATGCCTATTCTTCTACACTTACCAAGGTGAAGAGTTGCTTCCTGTCAAATGGTGGATGGCATCTGCAGAGCTTCAGGAAGCATTTGGAGTTTGTTGCTCTTCACTGGCAAGACTCCTTGATACCTTTGAATTGTGTGGCATAAATCCATGCCAGCTGTAACTGAAGATGTTTGCTGTTAAAACCAAAGTTCTGTTCTGGGTTTGCCTCCCAGAATCTGCACAGGCATTTTGCATTTAAGTGTGACCATAGTAGTTTAGTTAAGGAATAGTTTGAGACAGAAAATAAGCATGTTGACTACTGCATTCCAACAGCAAAGTGGGGCATGGACACAGGCACTGCTGTGTGGCTGTGCCTCAGAGCCTTAAACCTGTCTCTGGATCACATTCTAACTGTGCTGTGCCAGCACTCTCATGTACCCAGGTGGAAAGCAATGCATTGCACAGGCAGTGGAACATAACAGTGTCTCCTGTTTCCCATTGCCAAGGAGGAGGTGAGGAACATGCTGCAAAGCACATTCTGCCTGCCCTGCAGTCTGCAGCAGGAGCAGCTGTGGGCTCTTCTTCAGGGCCAAGCCTGGTATGATGTAGTGAAACAGGGAGAGAACCAGCAGCCAGAGGCAGAACCAAAAAAGAAAAATCAAAGGTGATTGTGGTCATGGAAATTGCATTGTGACCTCTAAACTCAGATCTATTCCAGTGAATAAACTGCTTGGATTTTCTGAGCTGCTGTGCATCTGCAGCTCCCTCTGCCAGTGGAAACAAGAATGTTCAGGTTCTCAGAAGAAGACCAAACTTGAAAAATGTAGATACTTACTTCTTAAATCCAGAAACGTGATTTTAAATTCCTGACAATCTGTTAACACTAGATGGCAGTGAGTGATAATATTTTTGAAAAGTAAATTGGGCCTATTGCATAGCTTTAAGTGAAGAGGAGCAGCAGCACAGTTACAGCAGAAGCAAAGAAGCCAGCAAAGTGAGAGAAAGAAAAGGAGGTGAGAAAACATCCTTCACCTGTATTGGAGGACCCAGGAGAAACCAGAGCCAGATTTTCCTTCAGGTTAATATATTTTTACCCTACATAGTTGATGTAAGGAATCACTTAAACATAGTATGCATCAGTTTTAAGGTATCTTTCTTTACATGGAGTGTCTGATAGAAGAGGTCTCCCTGTGGGAAGGGATTAGGTCCATGTTATCAGTAATGAATAAAGATATAGTAGTGTAGAAAATCTCACCCTGAGTTATGGACAGCAGTTGAGTTTTTGAGCTTTCCTAGTGGGGAATGAATGAGAAGCTCTGAAGGGTGGTGCAGGATGTGAGAAAATCTCTGCTAGCAGAAGTAAGAGAACTGCTTCAAGGTGGCATTTTCTGAGCTGTATAAAGATATTGGGTGGTGCCAAAGTGTAAATCAGTACTGGCATGTGAAGAGCAAAAGAGCTCCTTGTCAGGCTGTGCATGGGTTGTGCTGTGCACAGGTCACTCAAACACATATCAACCTGTTGGGCAAAGATGTTGGCATCTTTATAGGAATGCAAGAAGATAATGTCACATTAATCACAAGAGAAGGTGCTTCAGACACCTGCTGAGGCAGGGAGAAATCTCAGCAGGGTAAGACTGGGTTTAGAAGTGAAGATGGGAAGCACTGATAGTGATGAAAAGCATGATTGGTGATCACAGCTTAGAAAGCAGGGCAAAGTTTAAAGCTATTCATTTCAGAAATGAGTGATAGTATTGCTAATATTTTACTTTATCTCTTACTTCCCAGTGTAAACAATAAAAATCTGAGTTTCAGTTATTTAGGATACATCTATAATTAGTTGTAACAGCCTGAAAGGTGTTCTTATACAGTGATCACCATTCTTAAGGGTATTTTTCTTAAAAGAAAACAAATATAAGGTAGTATTAGCTATGCATTTTTAAACCAATTTTATTTGGGATTGAGGTTTTTCTTTTGTGGTCTTGATCTGTCCTGTGAAATACATGTTTAAAACTGCAATGTGGCGTAGATGTTGCACATTGTGCCCACCTGGCTCTATCTGCAGACATTTCTGAGGGCTCCCAAGTTGCCCATCAGGGTGGGTGACTGAGTCCTAGAGCCCTGGAGCTGAAAACCCAACTGTCACCATTCAGCTCCGAGGGGCAGAGCTGCACTGGCTGCTCTGGACAGCCTGAGGAAGGTGGAGCAGCTTGGCTTGTGCTCTCCTGCTCAAGCAAAGGAGATCTGAAGATAGGGCACAAACCCAGCTCTCCAGAGCACCCTCCTAAGCCTTTGCTCCTCCGGCCAGTATTTTAGCACGATTGTGTAAGGGAAACCAGATAGAGAAAGCTCTGTTTTGTTCTCCCTGCCAGCTCTCAGTTAACCTCTGAGACCTTTGGATTTAGCAATACAGCAAAGTTGTGTCTCTTGCACATCAGTTGCTGACTTCCAAGTCTCTCTGTAATACTTCTCTCTGGGAAAACGAGCAGTGAGGACTGCCTTTAGGAGCACTGCAGTTTGATGGATGTGAGAGGTTTCTGTGTTTGGAAAGAAGTGTTCCAATTTTCTTCTGATTATGTTTTGTACACAGGCCCAGATCTGTGGCTGTGGGCCCACTTAGAGCTGATTAATAAATACATTTGAGGCTTTGGGTGTGGTTGAGGCAGATTTAACCCACTCCATCACCCCCAACAGAGGCTGAAGCACCAAGAGGCTCCATTGACAGGCACCTTGTTGTAGTGAAGGCAAGGAGGAGATGGAGCTTTCCTTTTTAGTCACCAGCTCCAAGACCTGTCCCCGACATTAATGTCATATTCAGAGGAGAGCAGTAGTAAGTTCCATCAGGAACCCATCAGTGGGTCTGCATTGCATGCCTTCCTTAATCCCCTCTGGGTCTTCTCCAGCCACCTTCTGAGCAACACTCGCTTGCTGCTGAACATTAGCTCCACTCACCCCTGTCCCTGCAGACAGTCGTCCTGAACTGTGACACCTTGTCCCCTCCTGCCTTCCTCAGAGAGCCCGGGGAGCTGTTAAAATGCTGTTATAAATCAGTCATTAGCCAAGCTACAGCACTGAGAAGGAATCTGATCTCCCAACTGCTCGGAGTCTCGGGCAGAGAGTGCTGGGGTGTTCAGGAGCCTTTCTGGTATAGCCTTATCTTGCATTTCCAACAGCAAACCCCAGCCTGGACCCGTGTTTTACTTGTGCTGTTTATATATCTAATCAAAGTGGGTCAGGAAATGTGGAAGGCAGCACCAGGGCTGTCTGAGAAACCTAATATTTGCCAGAGAGCATTAACTCAGTCTCTCTTTTTCAAGGCATGATAGATAAAGTGTGCCTGAAACTCTGTTTAGATTACGTGAAGTAATGCACTGGTGGCTACATTCATCCTAAGCAAATCGTTTTCACTCACTTGAGCTGCCTTACAGAATTTTCCAATAACACTTTAGGCAGCCTAAACCAAAACGAAATCTTCACGGGTCACTCGCGTGGGAGTTCCTGCCAGAACCCACTTGCACACAGACAGGCAGGTTCAGAGGGTTCTTCACCTAAATAGAGGCAGCCCCAGGCCAAAGCCTTCATCAGCATCAGGACTAACTCTTGGGAGGTGTCAGAGCTGATGCCCACGTTCACTGTGCAGTTTTTAAACTGGTTTGAGCAGCAGAGGGAGAGCCTGACACCAAAGGAGCCACAGCAGTAAAGAGTGACTTTTGTGGAGGCTCTGAGAAGCCTCCAAGTCCCTGTGGTCACCCAGGCGAGGGCAGCTGCCTGCACTTCAGTGGGGCAGCAGAGGAAGGCACCTCTGCACCATCTGGGAGCTGCTCCCTCCCCCAGCTATCATTGTCCTCAGACAATGGTCAGTTTGGGGACAAGTTTTATGAGGAGCAGCTGAGGCAACTGGGGATGTTTAGTGTGCAGAAGAGGAGGCCGACGGGAGACCTGATGCTCTCCACAGCCTGACAGGAGGCTGGAGAGAGGTGGGTGTTGGTCTCTTCTCACAAGTAAGGAGTGACAGGACAAGGGGAAATGGCCTCCAGTTGCACCAGGGGAGGTTTAGATTGGACATTAGGAAAAGATTATTCATTGAAGGTGCAAGAGATAATTACAGCTTGCTCAACTTCATAATGACACAGGGATGGATTTCTTCTTTTTATTTTTTTAAAGGAACCTTTTGTGAGATCAGCTCCTGCTTTCACACACAGCCTGACCCCAGCAATTAGTTGCTCCGGAGATCAAAAGTCCTTTTTAATCTTCGAACAGATTAATACATTGAACAAAAGGAGGAGACAACTTAAGTCAGCTGCTTCTGCATACTTTTTTTGTGCTATGAAATACTCTTTCAAAGAAAACCCTTCAACCCTTCAAGCTCCCTTTCTGTAAGGCAAGGAAGACAGGCGCCCAGCGCTGGAATGCTGCCGCTGAGAGATTGATTGAAGGCCCGAGGTCTCGGTAGAACAGCGGGGAAGGCGATTTTTGTCTCCTACCGCACTCGAGACTGATTGAATTTTTGCGTCAGTTCTGGAACCACAAGCAGAAAATTAGCTGCGAGTTTATAAATTGCTCCCGCACCGCGCCGGGGAGGGGATTGCAGAAGGGCACAGAAGATGGAGAGATCTCGCACAGCCGGTCAAATGCGTTTCGCCGCGGTAGCGGCTGCCGCTCGCTCCTCAGCCCACCCTAAGGGGCTCTGGCGGCATGTACCGTCTCCTCGCCAGCCCCCACACCGCACAAAGGTGCCGCTGCCTGGCAGGGGACACCCGACCTTCGGGCCGGAGCTTTTGACCGGAGGACAGGGCTCAGCCCGGCAGGGGCGAAGCCGGGAGGCTGCGGAGGCTGCGGGGGCGTGGGCGGGACAGCGGTGGCCGCGGGGCCGCCTCAAGAGCGAAGCTGCGCTCGGGGCGCGAGGCGGCGGCAGGCCCGCGGAGCGCACGTGCGGGGTGGTTCTGCTCGCGAGCTCGGCGCGAGGCGCCGCGTGGAAGGCGGGAAGGAGCCTCCTCAGCGCCCTCTGAGGGGACACGGCTGCGGCCGCCACCCGGCCCGGGCGCGGCGGCCCCAGCGGAGCTGTCCCGCAAACGGGAGGGCTGCGGGGAGCGCTCAGGATGGAGGCGGCGCGGACGGCACCTGCGTGCGGTGCGACCGGGTGACTGAACTGCTCAGCCGGGGGGCTGAGGAGCGTGAGGGGGTGTGAACGGGAAATAGACTGGTGGGGTCAGTCCCTGCATTGCCCTGTCCTCTCATCCTGGCAGAGACACCTTGGACCCTGGTGACCCACAAAAGCAAGACCAAACAGCACCCCCCACCCTAAGAGCAGTACCAACCACAGGTGCGATGCTTTAAGCTCCCTAGACGCTCATGAGCAAGTACAACATAGTGAGGCTCCACCAGAAAAACAGTGGCTGGCATAAAAGAAACGATGGCTGCTCACAGTGGGAGACTGTTAAGGGCTGCAGAGACACCCAGATAAGCTGGAGATAGGTCCAGGTGAACTTCATGAGGTTCAACAAGACTAAGTGCAGGGTCCTGCACCTGGGTCAGAGCAACCCTTGCTATTAATACAGGCTGGGGGATGAGGTGCAGCTCTGCAGAAAAGGACTTCTGGGTGTTGGTGGATGAGAAGCTGGACATGAGCCAGCAGTGTGCACTTGCAGCCATGAAGGCCAGTTATATCCTGGGCTGCATCAAAAGAAGTGTGGCCAGGAGATCAAGAGAAGTGATTCTGCCCCTCTGCTCTGGTGAGACCTCACCTGGAGTACTGCATCCAGTTCTGGAGCCCTC
>JAOEGS010004478.1:17628-54426 GCA_025447755.1 Corythornis vintsioides | reverse complement strand
TAGTTGAGGGTATCCCTGCTCACTGCAGGGGGGCTGCACTAGATGACCTTTGGAGGTCCCTTCCAGCCCTAAACATTCTATGATACTATGACCTGTCTGCCCACCTGACAAAGAATCGTGTGAAGTTGGGTGCCTTCTGGTAGCAAAAATCTCTGATACTGCTGAAAGGGTGACACAGCTTGTGAAGATCACTGACTACTGCCTGTGAGTGACCCAAGAGAAGGAACCTGTGCAAAATCAAGGCTTTGGGGGCACAAGTTCTCTTCTGCCTTGCCAGCTACAGGTAAGGGGGCATAGAGGTGTAGAATAATGAACAATAATTTCTGGCTAGGTAATTGGTGCCATTGCAAAGGTTTTGGCTTCTGTCGTTTACTTTTATCATTTTGGCTTCTATTCATCAAAGAACAGGACGTTCTTTGGTGACTATAACCTGCTAGGGTGGGATAGAATACACCAGATTTGAAGAGGCAAGAGAATCTTTGGTGGTAGGCTGGCCAGCTTAGTCAGTAGGGTTTTAAACTGAAGTGTGCAGGGTTTGGGGTCCAACACGGCAATGTGTGTGACATTGCAGCCAATGGGCAAATGGACCAGACCAACCACAATGGCAACAGATGCAACTAAGACTCTGAAGTGTCTGAACATAGTGGTGTTCCCCAGGGATCAGTACTGGTTCAATTTCTGTTCAGTATCTTCATCAGTGACCTGGATGAAGGGCTAGAGTGGACCCTCAGCAAATTTGCTGATGATATGAAACTGGGATGAGTGGCAGTGTGCCACTGTGGCCAAGAGGGCCAATGGTATCCTGGGGTGCATAATGAAAAATGTGTCCAGCAGGTTAAGGGAGGTTCTTCTGTCCTTCTGCTCTGCCCTGGTGAGACCACACCTGGAATATTTTATCCATTTCTGGGCTCCTCAGCTCAAGAGAGACAGGGATCTACTGGAGAGAGTCCAACAAAGGCTACGAGGATGTTAAAGTGACTTGAACATCTCTCCTGTGAAGAAAAGCTGAGAGACCTGGGTCTGTTTAGTCTTGAAAAGACTGAGAGGGGATCTTATTAATGTCTGTAAATATCTGAAGGGTGTGTGTCAAATGGAAGGGGCCAGGCTCTTTCCAGTGGTGCCCAGTAATAGGACAAGGAATAATGGTCAGAAACTGTAACACAAGAAGTTCCACCTCAACATGAGGAGGAACCTCTTCACTGTGAAGAAGTGTCTGGAACAGGCTGCCCAGAGGGATTGTGGAATCTCCTTCTCTGGAGATTTTCCAGACCTATCTGGATCTGTTCCTGTGTGGGCTGCCCTGGGTGACCCTGCTCTGGCAGGGGGGTTGGACTCAATGATCTCTAGAGGTGCCTTCCAACATTCTATGATTATGTATATAACAATTGTTAGGAATATTTTGTATTATTATTTTGTTACTATAATACGTATAAATCCTGAAGTGGAAGTTAAAAGAAAATATTTAAGGGCAGAAAATTTCATTCAAATAGCAGGAAAAATACATTAATCGGTTGATTAGATTTGGGAATATTCTCTGAAGAGAATGCCAGAAGTCCCATCACATGAGTCACTTAAAAATATATTAGACAAAGCTCTCAGGAATACATTTCAAAGAGCAGTTTTATTTTGGCAAAATTTAAAGAGAAAGTGAGCTAATAACATAGCAGGATTTTTCATTGTTCAGTTCCAGCTCAAAAATCTATGATTCAAGTCCTGAAATGTGTATGATCTATGAAGTCTCATTAGAATCTGTTTCACTGCCAGAGAAAATTTGATTAGAATAAATTTCTCTTTATTAATATTAAATCATTGTTATACATTAGATATGAAGTATAGGGTGACTGCCTTGAAGAATAATTTCAATCACCCAAGATTAATATAAATGTTACTCTGCAGTCACAACGAGTTTCAGTTTTTCTGCAGTGGATGAGCTCTGCAGCAAGCACAGAGCAATGTAACTAGCACCAGACACAGCAAAATAACTTTGGCCAATTGTCAAGGCATTCACCACCACCTTGCAGCAGCCCCTCCTGTGGTGGATGTATATATAACATAGGATAGGGACCACCAGACATCAGCCCCTGAGCTGTGCTGGGCTAACTGGTCATCCCTCCTGTTTTCCACCTGCATTTTAATGGGATCAACAGAGTGCACATCTGTGACTATAGCAACATGCTGCACTGCCATCCTCTCCTTCTTCTCATTCTCCATTTTGCTTGATTTTAATCCCTGGTTATTGTTCCCTCATCTATGGGGCTTTTGCTGGGCACAGGGAGGGAAGCATTATCCCTTGTAGTTGATCTATTCCAGCACAACCACTTTTGTGGTCCAGTGTGCAAATCCCATGTGAGACAGTCTATCAGATATCATCTTGGAGTTCCTTTCATTAATTTACTTTATTCCCTTTGTCACCAGGGAGTCCATGTATTATGAGATGTGCTGTAAATACTCTGTTGGTTCACTGCAGCCTGTAACTAGCAGTGGAAATCTCAAATGGAAATTCCTACCTCAGCTGGGGCTGGGTACCATGTTTGCTGCCATTGGTACATACTCTTTCTACTGGGTTGTGGTGACATGTTCTGCTTCGTATTCAGAAGACTGTAGAAGACAGTAGACAACA
This sequence comes from Corythornis vintsioides, assembly GCA_025447755.1. Taxonomy (NCBI): domain Eukaryota; kingdom Metazoa; phylum Chordata; class Aves; order Coraciiformes; family Alcedinidae; genus Corythornis; species Corythornis vintsioides. The sequence continues at coordinate 51,806 of JAOEGS010004478.1, read as the reverse complement.
AGAGACCAGAATTGATTCCCCTTTAAATGGGAAATTGACCTTTCAAGGGACTAATTTCTCAAGTGTACCCTGGAGTGTTTGGCAATAAAAGTTTATTCTGGAAAACAAACAAACCCAAATATGCTCAAATCCTCGAGAAATCTGTCAGCTGGCTCTGTGATATTAGTATTTCAGTATTCATGTATATCTATTCTTCCCAAAATGAGCAAAAATGCTACATGATATTCTGGTCTTTTTTCTTTCTTGACAGTGCTGCTTGTTACAAGGAACTTTCCCAAGTGGTTCTTGTAAGTATTGAGTATTTTTGTTAAAATGAATCATGTCAGCTACTTAAAGCACAAAAAGCAAAGTTAAATAAATATTTTGGGTGAAGGAGGGAAAACATTCTGAATATCCTCTGTGCATTTTCCTGGGATCTGAACTTTTGGTACTTGTCTCTGAGCAAGCTGAAAGACTTTTAGCTGTTCCTAATTGGGATCCTGTTTTGCTTTACCACTCTTCCCTGTTGTTTATTCTAAGCTATAAGGGATCCTTGGATATTTTGCTACAGTATTATTCAGTCAGAGGATAAAAAGTCTGAGGAATGCCAAGGTATTATTATTATTATTATTATTATAACAGTATAATTAGCTTGCAGGCAGCTTTTCTATCCATCTCAGTTCCCCAAGTAATTAATTAAACACAGCTGCAGATTAGAACAACTGTTGTAAAAAAATGCATTTGCTCTTTGCTTTTCCTTCTCCCTTCTAGGCAGCAGAAGAGGAATTTATGTAGGAGCAGTTAGAACAGCTAAGGACCATCTGCTTTGCCCCATGGCCTGGGATCCTGTTGAGTCAATAGGAGAGATGAGCAAAGGCACAGCAGAGTTCAGCCAGTTTGGGCTGGCAGCAGGGGTGAGTATTTTAAAATCACTGCTAGTCTCCTATGACTATGTCCTGGAGATGACCTAAGGAGGAAAAGCCCTGAGGATCCTTGCCAAACTCCTGTGTCATGTGTTTTATACACAGTGCTAGAAATCAAGTACATAAGTGGGAAAAATGGAATAACTGAAGCAGTCTGAGTTTGGAAGGGAACTGGCAGAAAAATGGAGAAGGTGAATTTAATGCTTTGAAATGTTCCTGGAAGCAAATGGTGTTAAAAATAAATACTCTCTCATCTCAAATGCTTTATGTGGCAGGCTTGAAGGTGTGGGGGACTTACCATAAATGCCTTGGGGAGAATAAGGGGATAGTAAAGTGTGAAGTGAAATCACTTGAGCATTCAAGGATATTCTGATCCATGGAAGAAAGTGATTTTGGAAAGGTACATTTGCTGTCCAAGAAGCCAGCTATCAGGCCAAGTGATTGATCCTGGAGCATCCTGGGAGCTGAGATCTGAGACCCTGCTAGAAGGTGCCACAGCTTGTCAAGAGCTCTGGCCATCACACTGCTACACTCCCATGTGGGCAGGGGTGACACTGTGAGCAAGGACCTGGGCAGAATCAGGGGAGACTGTAAAGCCCTGGAGCTGCAAGTGAGAAACATTGGTGCCCAAGTTCTGTTCCTCCTCCCTTTTACCAGCTAGAGGAAAGGGGGCAGCCAGAAACAGATTAATGAATATCAGCTCCTGGCTACCTGGCTGGCGCCATTGTAGGGGTTTTGGGTTTCATGACATGGGACATTCTTTGACAACTATAACCTGTGAGGGAGGGATGAAATTCACCTGCCTCAAAGAGGCTATTGAGGGATTCTGGCAGCAGGCTGACCAGTTTGGTGAGGTAGGCTTTAAACTGAAGGAATTGGGAGGCAGGGTTCCAAGGTGGCAGTGCTATCCCATCCAACTGGGGAGTAAGCCAGGCCCCAGCCAGAACAGTGACAAGTGTTCTCCATAGGCAAGCTGAGGAAATGTGGGTTAGATAAGTGGACAGTGAGGTGGATTCTTTCCCTCCCTCACAGGTTGTAGTTGTCAAAGAATGGGACTGAAACATCTCTCCGATGAGGAAAGGCTGAGAGACCTGGGGCTATTTAGTCTGGAGAAGACTGAGGGGATCTTATCATTGTTTATAAATAAAGGGTGGGTGTCAAGAGTGATAGAACATGGGGCAATGAACACAAACTGGAACATGGGAAGTTCCATCTAAACATAAGGAAAACGTTCTTTCCTATGAGGATGCTGGAGCATTGGAACAGGCTGTCCAGAGAGGTGGTGGAATCTCCTTCTCTGGAGACTTTCCAAACCCATGTGGACATGTTCCTGTGCAGTCTGCTCTAGGTGATCTTGCTCTGGAAGGGGACTGGACTAGATGATCTCCAGAGGTCCCTTCCAACCCCTACTATTCTGTGACTGTAATAGCAAGCAGTCATGTTATTCTCTCCTTTCAATAGTCTTCACCAGCCAAACATATCAAAGACCACAAAGAGAAAATAACTGTACCACTAACCATAGCAAATATTACTTGGGATCTTGGGAGAACCAAGTAGCTACAGAAGTGAAGTCTTTAAGAAGGAATCATATTGCATCTCTGTTGTCTTTTCACATATCAGCTGCTTTCCCTGCATAAAATGTAGAGAAACACAAGGAGCAAGGGTTAATGTTTCCAGAAGGTGCTTGGGGATTGGTTCATGGTTACAAATGGCCTGCTACAGTACAAAATGTTTTATGACCTGTGCAATTGCTTTCCCTCAAAATGCCAACACTGTCAAGGATCAAGGAAGCCCTGTACCCAGGCTCTGGTGGTTTGGGTTTTTTTGAAGTGTGTTCAATGGCAGCCAGTCTGGTTTAAAATGAAGAAGGGATTTGTCCTGGAAGGGGAAACCATTTATGCTCACAAGGCATAGGTTGTACAATGTGTGGAATGTCATCACCCATGTCCCATCCAGATTTCTTCATCCTCTGTGTGATGATGGAGGTCCTGCCTGCTTGCCCTGAATGAGTCAGGGACCATAATGAGGTTTCCAGAGGCATGACTGGAGCCTACAGCCCTTTCCAGACACCTCCAAAGGTTTTTTTAATGGCAATTTAGACACAAATACTTGTAGTGAGCTCCCATGCAGACTTAGGCTGAAAGATACAGTTTTAAAGGTCAATATTTGGCTGTATAGACATAGGTAATTAAAAGACCTTTGCAAACATTTATTTTATTTTTTTTTTTTTGTGCATGAGGTGATGATATCCATTGAAGATTTGCCCCTTGTCCCCTGGAAAACAGGAATATGAGGAAGCACAGTGTTGTTCACTGGAGACCTAAAGATGCTGTAAATGAGATGTTTGAGAGGTAGAGCTTGAAATAAGATGTAGGACTGACTGTGTATTGCATATGTTATCTATTGCTGGTGGTACTGAGATGCATTGTCTTACTGGAGAGGCTCAGAAAACACAGAATTAAGTGATAAACAGGAGGATAAAAAGGCAAAAAAAACCAGTCTAGAAGACAAGTGGTAACCCTTGGCAAGATTATTCAGGGGAGAAGATGTTCTAATCTCATGGTATTAAAATGATGCAGTTGTGCATTTTGTGAGGTATTGCATGGGCAGCATGAGGGAAGAGTGAGTTCCAGCTGCAGCAGACCATCACCCCACGTTTCCTGAGGTCCTGCAGTGATGGAGCTAGTGGGAGCACAATGTTCTGTGCCCTCCAGCCCTTCAGATGCTATGAGCTGTGACAAAAACAAAACCAAAACAGGGGTAAAGCAGTTTCCATATGCTTCAGAGTAAATATCCAGGCCTTTCTGTAGTCAGTGTTGATGGTTTATGCTAATCCTTCTTGCTCTAAGTTAAAAAGCAGGCTATAGCTGATCTTCAGCAATTTCCACTGTTACAATGTCATTTATGGGCTGTTGGTATATTTTAATGTGCACAGCAAATTCCTTACAGGACATGGTCACAGAGTCCCAGTGATCTTCTTACAGTGTTTCTCTTCAGGTTAGTTAATAAGGTCACACCCTTAGGCTTAGGATAGTAACTCCACTTCTCTTTGTTCAGCTTCCCTCATGATCCTCCTTCATTTATATATAATTTCATCATGTCTTGCATGAAGGACCTATTCTGTTTTTTCTTCAAGTCTGTAAGTTTGATCAGTAGCCAGTTTCCACATTTTATTTTCCAGCATCTCATGCACACTGCTTGGTTGACAGTGCCTCTGCCAGATGCTCTTATTGCACCTTCAGGATTCACCAGTGGCTTGCTGACCATATGATTATGATTCTCACCACACGACAGAGAAAGCTTAATTCCCACTCCAGGTTGGGCTACCTTGGTCTCCTGCCCCCACACTTTGCCCGGGCTCAGGCTGAATAGGACAGTTCACAGTCATCACAATGGGAGCTGTGTCAAACCCCTTCGGGCAAAACTGCTTCTGGCTCTGCTGGGAGGAAGATCAGAGTGAGCACACCCTTCTTTACATCTCTTACTGCTTAAGTGTCTCTGCTGCTGGGCAGAGAACAAATTGAAGGTAGATCACTGTGTGCCACTGCCAGTGCTTTTCCAGTTCCTACCGTAGAAATCATTACATTGGGTAAGGATTTCAGAGAATTTCCATATATCATTTTAAAGGACACTTTCTTCTCTGAGTCCTACCATTTTTATTTTTTTTTTTTTTCCCCCATGTGTTTCTTGCTCCATGGTAAAGAACTTGACTCTTTTTGTGCTTCATTCAGTAACTGAGATTCACTAAGATGTTGGGTTAGACTGTCCATGATTCAAGTATTCTGGGAGTCTGGGTGAGATTTGGGCTTCTCTGTGCAGTTCTGTACAGACCTGTTCTGATCTGAGGTAGTCCCCCAGGTTTTATTCCACCAGGTACATCTGCTTATTTGAAGTTTCATAAAAAGTTTCTTTGAACAACAGTAGATTATTTAGATGTAATGAAATATTTTCTGGACTCCAAATTGTAGTTTTAAGCAAACCTGAGTTACATTTCTGTTTTTGTATCAAATTATGACTACAGGTAGATCTGCTATGGCAAAAACTCTTAATTCTTACTGAAGTGCTTCTCTAAAAGGCTTTAAAGATAAAAACTCCAGGGGCTGTAATCCAAATATTTATTTGGTAAATGGGTATGCCAGGCATCAGTGCAAGGTCCTGTTGGTGTTGATGTATCTATTTCCATGGTAGACCTTCAGAGGTCTCAGTGATTCTGCAGCACTGACACTGAGCACATTCTGGATTTGAGCTGGCTGCTGAGATACAGCAGACCCTGGCACAAACATCTTTTTAGTTAACAAGGTAAGACAGAAAAAGGTAGGTAAGAAAGGCAAAAAGAAGCTGCACTGTTCAAAAATACAAAAATGTGGAACAGAAGCACGGAGAGATTAGTCATCAATCCAAAATAACCCAACAAGTCTGGCAGAATCAGAAATTAAACCCAGGCCTTCCCCATTCAGATCCAGGAACATGTGAACAGACTGACTACCATCATATAAACCACCTTGGGCTAACCTCTGCCAACACTGAATGTTGTGTATGCCCCAGGTACCACTCTCTGGGAGGTGTGCTCCCTTGAAAGGGAAAGTTTGCATCCTTTCTGCATATATTCTGAAAGAAGTCAACTGAGCAGGCTGTATTTCAACTGAGAGCTCTCTGCTGTCCACAAAACAGCTTAGGCTGTCCTCTCATAGTTTATGATGTCAACAGGCCCCTCAATTGAAATCCAGCCTTGAAATCCACTTCTTTCTTCCAGACTCCAGTACATAGTATTCTCGTAGTTTTTAAAGACAGCTGTGTGAATTAATGAACTGATCTGAGAATCGAGGTTGGCCAAGAGTGCCATTTAAAAGTCATGTGGATGACCTCATAAAAACTGTAAAGAATGCTTACAGCTTGCTTGTAAAACAAATCTATTCCTTAATAACTCAAAATGCCCACATAATTCAGTATACATTTTAACCCAAGTGATTACTTCATAAGAGAAGATGAAAATTTCCCATGAAAAAGACATTTATTCAGTACAGGCAACTATAAACTTTAATTGATATTTCACAGTATGTACAAGTTTGCTCTCCAGGGAGTGTAGAATATCATTTTTGCACCTGCACTCTTAACTGCAGTCTTATAGTATTTCAGCCATTAAACATTTTTCATTAAAGCACTTCATATAGAATTAGTATAATCTGATTTTAACAAAAGCATTCTATATATAGGTTTTTCACACCATATTAATGCAGAGCTGTTAGATCTGGAGAAGCAGTGTTGTGCAAGCAAACCTCGGGTTTCAGTCCACAGGCAGTGACGGGGCTGATCTGCACTTAGAGCAGCATATTTGTGAAACATATTTATAGCAATGGACTTGAATGTGTCTGGGAAGAAAGGTATTTCTAATAAATTAAGGTGTTTTTTCCACATAAATTGCCTTTTTGCACCAGATTTCCCCAAAGAGATTGGGGGATCTAGTGAAATAGCAGTTTCTGGTACAGCACAATGGTATCGCGTTCTTTACAACTTCCATCCTTGGCAGTCATAAAAGCTAACAGTAGAAAGGGTGTTTGCATATTGGGCAGCAGAGGGAATATTTTTAGATGGCTGTAACTTAGGAAATCTGCAGAAATATTTGTCTTCTGGTCTGTGTTTTATAGCTGTTATCTAGCTGGCAATCAGAGGTGAGCAGCTGCGCACTTTTAAGATGTATGGTTTTAAAACAATGAGCTGCAGGCCTTGCTAAATGGTTCCAATTAGCTGTGGAGAGCAGCAAACATCACTGGACTTTTTGCATTGCATTTGAGACAAGAGATTGAAGTTGGAAGTGCTCTACAAACTCAGGGAAGGCAGAACCTCCTTAGTCATTTGGAAGAGACCCTTGAGAATATCTGCAGGTTTCCATGAAAATATTTTTGGGGATTCTGTGGATCTTTTATGTGCACTTTTTCCTTCAGATTGTTCTCACAGGCACTCAACTCAAAAACACTTTCCCCTACAGATGAGCCAAGCTTTATGGGCATTCCTCCCCATACATTCAACAATGATTTTACTGTTTGAGCTGAAAAAATAGAGAAAATAAGATACACAGAAACTTGAAGGGATATATATCTCAGTTTCACAAAAGCCAGTAAATGACAAAGTTTCCAGGATACACAATGTATGATTTGTACAGGGCTGCAGGGAATGGTGGTTTGCCTACCCTTATAATGAAAACATGAGACATGGTTTGTGTTTAGCAAAGGTACAGGGAGATATGATTGTTTTGTATAAAAATAACTCCATACCCCACAGATTTACAGAGGAGGTGTGTGAAGGTGTGACTGATTGACTTTGTGATAACCAGCTTCAGACCACACACAGGAATGGGTTTAGGCAAGGACTTTTTGCCCATAAGGCAAACACAGAATATAGTTTAGGATTCAGAACAAGCCAGCAAACAGTATGCAAACACTACAGCACAAAATCTGGGAGGATGGTGAAGCTCAGTTTCCCATCTGAACGTTTCTTGCCATCATCTTCTTCGAAGAGCAGCCCCTGGGTCAAGAGGGGATTTGGCCAGATCCATGCTTACAGCACTGGGGATGGACAGATAATTAAGGTACTCTCCCTTATCCTGAGAGACACACTCAGCTCTTATTTTGCTCTGGATTTAGCACCAGATAAACTGCTTCCACTTTACAACTTTCAGATGATCTCCCAAAATACTTTGGAGTCAAAGATCTGTCCTGCACAGAAAAATGTTCAGAAACACTCCCCACTCAGCTCTAGGTAGTCATTAGTTGTGCCTTCATCTGTTTTCTCACTGGGCTTGCCCTACTCATGTGAATACTGAGCAGTCTCCTCCTTTTCTTTGAGTCTTCTTGTGCAGAAGCCAAGGTCTTTGGGTGTTTTTACATACTCTGCCTAGATATTTATTCTCCAGGAACACTTACACCAGGTCATCTGTCACATTAACTTTTTAATAATGGGTGTCTTTTTTTAGCTGAGGTTTTAATTCATATGTTAAAAGCAGTGACCTTGCTAGGAACATGAGTTGTCTATTAAATATATGAGATAGGTAGAGCTTAGGAGGTGACTCATCTGGCCTAATTTAGTAACCATAGGACCAGACTGTGCTTCAAAGAAATCCCAGGACTTTTAACTATACTCCACCACCAGTATGATCCCACAGTGATCACTTCCCTCTAGCTGTTGCTGAGTCCCTCTGTGTGTGTTTGGCAGACTAACAGAAATGTATCACACTCAGGAGATTTTTTTTCCTTATGTTGGCCCATTTTTCCCTCTGCAGGACAAGGTGAGGTTTAGATTTCTGAAGCTGTTCTGAGGGTCACCCAGACAAGGTCTCTGGGTTTGAAAAATGATGCACAGGGAGCTGATGGCTGGTGTGAGGTGCAGCAGCTCCCTGCCCTGAGACACACATCAGTCTGGCTGAGCAGCTGAACTGGTGGTGTGCTTGGTCATGGCTCAGAAAAGAGGGGATTGCTAGGTGATTAAGTAAGGTTGGCTGCTGAGTGACACTTATCCCATAATATACTTGAAGGTGATTGGAAACAGTTCCTCTTTCCTGGCTAATCTCCCCAGGTACCCCTCAGAGAATGGTGAGATGAGGACAGAACCGAGCTAGGGCAAAAAGCACTTCTGATGTTGGTTCAGGGAAAGGGTTCCTAATTTTTATTTTTTAATAATGCAGTGCAGCTGACACGAAAGAGCACTTTGTTTTCTGTTGGAGGGCCCAATGCAGTGGTTAAAGAGGCTGGATAGAACTTGGGACTCTCTGCTCTCCGCAGCTTGGGGGTGAGAGTCCCATCCTTCACATGTGAGGTCAGAGACATCTGCTGTGAAATCTTCACATAAGGTTTTAAGAGGATTCTAGTACCTGGGAGCCCAGCCAAACACCTTATCACATATAAGGAGAGGGTATTACATTCACTGCTCATAGAATTTTCAAACAACATAAAATATAAATGTTGTCTAGGAGGCAAAGCTCAGTGAATTTAACTAGCAGTGCAGTCTCTGGGAGCCTTTGGGAGATACTGCATTTGGAGAGCTCTGTTTTGTTTTCTCTTTCTGTCACATGACTGCAAATGCAACTGGTCCCCTCCTAGAAAATCATCAAATTCTAAATCTCACTGCTATTGGGCAGGTAATATCTACTTCTTCTGAGGATAGCTTAAAGAGTATGGGGTTTTTTGAAAACTCAAATGAAGAGTAAAATAACATTAAAACTATAGCAGTAAACTAGGATAGAGAACTCTTGTCTGTATGGCATGGAATTTCTCAGAAATTTGCAGTGTTTTTAACATAGATTAAATCTTAAGTCATGCTCCAAATCATCTGTTTCTGTATGGAAGTCTGACTGGCTCTTGCTGCTGGTATTTATGCCACAGACAACTATATTATTCTTTGGATGATATTGTGAAGACAGAGACCAACAGACTGGGCTCTTGCTGTGCTCACATACTGTCAGGGCTGGTATTTAATGGAGCAGCAATAGTATATTACTAATGTAGGATGTCTCAGAAGGAAAACAAAAAGATAAGAATAAAATAATGTGTTTATAACAAGTCATTTCCCTTTTTATTTGGGACACTTTTAAAATAGCACTTCTTATGCATCTAGAACAACATCATTATGCTTGAAAATGAATTGTTTCTGTACTTATTCCCATATTTCAAATGTTAATTTTTCCTGATTCCGTGTGAAATGAGTTTATCTATGGAGTAATCAGTCAGTTCTGTCCATTTGTGCAGTTCACATCTGTGATGGTAGCCACTTTTATAAATAAGACACAGTAAATTCCATAATCTGTGAAATAATTTTAGCCCAAATGAGCATTTTGTGCTCTTCTTTCATGGAGATTGTTTAAAACAAGGCACACATGTTTCAATAGTAACTCTAACCTTACTGAGAGAGGGAAGTTTTGCATACTCTCTTAAATCAATCATTCTTGCATATTTGAATAGGGCTGCGTGCAGCAAGCTGAGCAGCTAATTTAAGGTCAGCTCTTTCTTTTCTCAGGATCAGAAACTTATATTTTCATCTTTACCTGACTGGTCATCTCTTAATTATTTACAATTTTTTTTTGCTTTGTCCACAAGTTCCTGTAACATTCCTTACAGAAGCACAGCTGCTGTCTATTGAAACACAAGTCATTGTTCATGGATTGTGATTTTTAATCCCCCCTACCGGTGAGATGCACAATTGTATGTGCCATATGTGAAAGCATTTACAGTACTTTGCACACAAGAAAGCTGTCAAGTGTCTGCTTGGCTAAGCCTAGGCTGAGTTCTGTATTTGGAGCAAAGCTGAATTTTCTTAGAAGTAGCTGTTGATTTCTACTAACAGGACAATACAGAGAATGTTATCTATGCATGCAAACAGCCAGGCTTTTTGCCATCCTGTTTTTCTGTCTACAGCCATTTTGTCCATAACAAGTTGTTGTCTTTCAGCTAGCATAGCTCTACTGATTCCTGGGAATATTTCAGCTACAGATCTGGATTCTAATACATTATATCTTCTCCTTAAAAAATGATTTCTGTACTTGACTCAAGTCTCTTAGATGGGCTTCCCCGTCCTCATGTGTTTTTGATGAAATCTACTTGCCAAGCTCATTTTCTCATGGAGTTTCTTAGTCTGTAGATTTATTCCCAGGTTTTCCTGTAAGTAGCTAGATAATTTTTAAATGTCAGCAAAAAAACTCAGAAAGAGCCCTTCCTCCATTAGCAGGAATTCTTTGCAAAAGCCCTGTTTCAAATTGACAGGGACTGTTCATGTAACACTTGTTGTATTCGGTGTTAAGTAAGAGCAGGAGGTTTGGTCCTCTGCCTTTCCCAGCTTTTTTTGAAAACAAATATTCCATAATAGCATTTCTAAGGATCTTTTTCTCAGTGCTGTGCAAATCACCTCAATCTTCTAATAGGATTTTGATCACACAACTTAATACCAGAGAACAGCTCTCCTATGTTAAATGTGAGTAGGTCAAGGCTTTGCATTTTAATGTGTCCTTTATGCTTATTCTGCTCTTCTGCTGTAATGATTCAGGGCATTAATATATCATGTTGCCACCTAGCCAAGTATATGAGAACAGCTTTGTGGGGTTGGTGTTTTGTATTATTCCATGAATCAACCTAAAAGAGCTTGCCAGAGACACTGTCAGACTCTCCTAGGGTGGCTTGGAGATTTAGATTCTCTTGGACTTTAACCTGCAGAGTGTTGAGAAGCTTAGAAATGCAGTGGATGACCAGTGTCTAGCAGAAGTTAGGAAACTGAGGCCTTTAGTTTGCTCCTGTGGCAGAGCTGTTAGATGTAGTGCTGAAGGATTTCAGCTTTCCATCTTCACTTTTATATTCACATGAAACAGAGATGATGTAAAAACGCTTCCCTACAAAGTATTGCAAGGAAATGTTATTTACTTATAAGGTTGATATGTACTAGATGTGCCCTTTCATGTGAATAAGGATTAAAGGTATACAGAAATTGATTATGTCTATTTTTAAGACATGTTCTTAATAAAGTAAGGTGTTCTTATTTCCTAGCAATCCTTAAAGTAAGCATGCACATTGCTATAGAGAAATGGGTTGCTGGGGTATATAGGTTCAACTCCTAGTAAATAAACCTGTGTCTTCTAAGTCTGAGAGGCAAGAAATTCTCTGTGGTTCTCTTAAAAAAAAAAAAAAAAAAAAAAAAAAAAAAAAAGGTTATTCTTTAAACCAAGCAAACAGATCTCACTGTTCTGAGGCATGGCACTTAATCTTCCCTTGGGTAAACAAAGCAAATAATGGATAAAACCTGTAGGATCAAATGTCTTCAAACTATCAGAGTTGTGACTGCAGACTTTAATCCCCATCAGAAGTGAAAAAGAGAAGATAACTAAAAATTGTGGCAAATGATTTTTAATTGTTGGGGAATTGGCAGTGACAGATTAATGCCACTGCTGGCATAGCATCATAGAAGGTCTTTTTGAGAAGAAACACTGAAACCAAAGAGTTTATTTTAAAACATTCAAGTCTGTTATTAAAATAATTTCTTAATGAGTCCTTCTGTCATTTTATAACTAAATTAGAAGAATTTTTAAATCTCCTTTTCTTTGTGAGCATAGTGCTGCCTTACCCTGGCTGTGGCAATACGCTGGGCATATGTGCAAGAGCTTGCTGCTGTACTGCAGTACCAGGCATAGTCTGGCACACAGAGGAACTTGGGACACTGATGCCATTTTAGTGCCCAGTCACTGCTGTATCTGTGGAGCAGATTCCTCAGGGAAACAAACAGCCTAATTTTATCCTTAAATTTAGGCTTCTGGATTCTCTGGGGATAAATGTTCTAAATTAAGGCTGAAGAATACGCATGAGTGCAGAACAGTAAATAATTTTTTAAACAGGCAGTACTTTCAAGCCTAGTCAGCCAACTTCTACATAAAAAGAAGTCTTAAAAAATGTTCAGAAATGTATTTTAAATAACAATATGCATCATCTGCTAAGTTATTTTTGTTGGTTCTAGATGTTCATACAGTAAGGGTGGAAAAAAAAGTGGGGATCATGCACCAGTGGAACAGTTCACAGTGTCTGGATTCTCCAGTGACTTCATTTTCAAAAGACAGAGAATCTTGGAATGATAGAGGTTGGAAGAGACCTCTAGAGATCAAGTCCAACCTCCTGCCAGAGCAGGATCACCCAAGGCATGTTGCACAGGAACAGATCCAGATGGGTTTTAAAAGTCTCTAGAGAAGGAGACTCCACAACCTCTCTGGGCAGTAAAACCTACACACATTAAATATTTATTGTATATTCTCAGTTAGCAAATTCATCTTCTACAAGTTTGAAAGTGGCTCACTTAGATTTTAAAGCACAAAAATGTTATTTGAGTGCCTTTCTTCAAAAGTTGGTTTTGTACTTGAATGAGTTGCAGTGCTTTGAAAGTCCAGTCTTGGCCATATATAGCTCTGAGTAGGAAATGTGTGTGTTGTCTCCTCAAGAAAATAATCCCAGAAAATTAGAAGAGGATAGAAAGTCTAATGTGAAGATACGCCTGGGTGTGTGCAGTCTGGGACAGTGTCATCCCAGTCATGCTCATTTGTTTCCAGGCAGGCACTGTGATACAGGGACAGAAAGGGAAGAGTGACCCTGGCCAAGAGCCTGGCTGGGGTGGCCTCACCTCACTCCGTGAGCACCTGTGCAGTGTGAAACTTGCACTCTCCTTGCAACCTCTCATCCACAGGGTCCCAGACAAAGCCTAACCCAAAGCTGTGAACATCAACAACTGGCTTGTTATTTATTCTTTGTGGAGAGACAGTAGAGCAAGCACTGGTGCCTAACAGCTCTTCTGGGTGCTGACCCACCTCAATCAGCAGGACAGTGTGCAAAGTTTCTGTATGGTCACTTTGCTCAGTTCTGGCTGATGGGAGGACTGAACACCAAATCAGAGTGCCTGCTGTGGGGCAGTTTGGCAGTTTCTCTCACATAATGCCAAGCTGCTTCACCCTGCCCCGCCAAAGGCCATGGAAGCTGTTAAGCAGAAAGTTATTTGCTGGGCATAAAGGGTTAATCTGGTTCAGTAAAGACATTTGGGTGCCGAGGACCCTCCTGAGTGGCTATAAAACACCTCTTTAAAGCACTAAATGAGATGAACTGCTGGGTATTCTCTGAATTCACCTGAAGAATGAGTTGCACTCTACTATATGCTTCTCTTCCATACCCAGTTTTGATGACAATAGTTTCTGTGGGGTTTTAATTATGTTTTAAAGACCCATTTAGTCAAATCTGAATATTTCAGGCTCTTGACTTCATTCTCTAGTCTGCTTAAAGTAAAAACAACTGCTAACAAGTTTGGTTTTTTTTTTTTTAAATTTTAGATACCTTTAATCTGTGTCATTGACTATTGTGTAAACGTTTCCTTACAGGCTAATCATATTCATGGCCCCTACTGTAGAAGTTGAGAACAGAAACTGCTTGAGCTCCACTCCAGTGCTCTGGACAGCACAGCCATTCCCATAAGTTTAAGCAGGACTTTGCTTTATGCTCATCCAGCAAACGGGAGAGTTTGTACCTGCAAAGGCAGTCTATTTCTGCAAGAAATACTATGAGGTGAGTGGAAAGGCAAGCCATTCTTCACCTTGCAGTGGCATGCAGGATGCTGTTACTAAACTACAGACTATAGCCTGCCTTTGTAAATTCCCACAGAGAGTGTCTTCCTGGCATGAAAAACACTTCTAGTGGCAACATTGCGATTAAAATGAGACTTTCAGATCTTCTCTGGTAGATCTTTTGCTTTTTTGGAAGGAAATTTTGTCCCTGACTTCACTGAAGTCCTGGATACTTAAAATGCTTCTTTTCCACGGCCTCATTTACTCCATTTAAAACTGTAAAAGAGCTCAGCTGTATGGAGTTCTTTGCACTAAGCAGTCTTTTCCTCCATGGCTATTAAAAGAATAAAGATGTTTTCTTTGGCCAAGAAATTATTGTTTTTACTTCTGTGCTTTCATATACTTTTGAGTTCAGTTGGGGCTGGCTTGTCTGAGCTCCCAAGAAGTTTCTGATTAATTAGCAGGAATTCATTTCAGGATGTCGCTAATAATTCATAAAGACAGACTGAATCTTTTTAAAGGAAAAAAAACAACCTACTCAGCTAAAAACAGAAAAACATTTACCTTACTTCACTGAAGGACAGATCTAGACAAGCAAAGCAGAGAGGAATAGTGTTTATTTATTCTAGCTTACAAATCTAAAAGATCAAAGAACTTACAAATAATTTTTAAATCTCTGCAGCAATTTAGTTTTATGGGATGTTTCTCTTATTTGAGTATTTTACCCTCTTTGAAATATGAGAGTAACCATAATCACAATGCAAATTACATTTTGACCTGATTCTGGTACGAAGCTGGTTAAGTGTCTAAAGTTCCTGTGTCATGGAGGAATTTTGGGTTGAATCTCCAGGTCTATTTCTTAAATCAGCTTAAATCCTTATGCTGATGCAGCTATAACTTCTCAAGATCAGTTCTTCATGCTCATTCCAATTCAAATGGATCTTAAAATTTGTTAGTGAAGCTCAAAAAATGTCAGCCTGTTAGAAGAAAGAAAAAAAAAAAAGTGTGTGTGGGGGGGAATTAATTGAGACCTTTGGTCCCAGATCTCTCCAGACATTTTGAAATCCTGTATTTCTAAGAGACTCTATAAAATATAGTAACAGTTTTGTACTTGATGGATTTGGTGTATAGAAGACAAATAATGATCACATGAAAAATGTTGACATTTACTATCTGAGGGAAGACTGCTTTGTCATTTCTTCCTAGGTCTAATGCATCAGTGGCAAGAACGTTGTGTTAAATATGAATATGCATGATTTTTGATAAATTGGAAATGGTACAAAATCTACAGCCTGGGAATAAGGTCCCAGAAATACCTGCCCTGACAGCAGTAGGAAAGTGATCTTGTGGGATATGGATTTGTGATCCTGTGTCAGCTACTGTTACTGTGTGTGTCTCAGACCCTCACTCCTTGCTACAGTCTTCCCAACCTCACTTTCTGCCACCCTGCCATGTTCCTACAGGCCCCAACCAAGCTGTGCTTGCTTACCCATGCTGAGCAGCAATTTACTGCAGATATGGTGAGAAAAGGTTTCAGGATCCTAATGTCCACCCTGAGCTAATTATGACCCTCTAACACCAATGAATCAGCACTTCCAGACCTACAGCTTATTTCCAGATTCTTCTGGGAATGAGGAGGAAAACAGAGATGTTTAAGATAAGCAGTTTATGGGAAAACAGCCATTTTATTAATAAATCAATATACTCCCTCCAGGAATGCAAATGAGATTTCTGAAAACTAGTTTAGTGTGCCCACACAGAGTTTACATGCAATACTTCATTCAAACCAGATCTGCCCTGCCTGCACATGGCCTTTTAAAGACAGAAATTGGCCTTCTCTTGAAGTCTTAGGCCCACTTCACAGGAAGTGCTGCACAAATTACTCCAGCAGAAAGCCATTCCCCCTTCCCTGCTACTTTTCTCCATTGCAGGACATGATTCATTTTACAGTTACAGGATGAATTTAGCTGAGGTGAACAGAATTATTTGCACATCCTATCACATATATTTTATTAATACCTATAACATATGAGGCATTTCTTTTTTTATGAAGTCCCAATAGCACTCCAGAAGTGGGCTGTTGTCCAGTCTCTACCATAAAAGAACAGAGAGTCTACACAACAAACTGAGAAGCACCAGAAAGGTAAGAATATTGCCCTTTTACTTTCTCTCCTATTATTTATTCACTCCTTTGAGTATCATGAATTTCTGGACAAATACCCAAAATACTCTTCTTCCAGCAGCACTTTTATCACTCTTTCCAGCACAGCATTTTCCTTGCAGCTGACAATCCCAGCTGAATTTCCAATTCTGGTTAGTATTCTTTTTCTTACAGCCTTTTGCTGTAACATATTGCTGCAAGGCACGTGTGTGCAGTGAGAACAACAGGTACAGGTTTTGCAGAGCTGCCCCAGAATGCCAGCACCACAGTGATAAAATGCTGACAAGAGCACAGCCTTATCAGTGCCTCTGCCCTGTGCTGAAGCTCTGCAAGAGCTGTCAGCTACTGTTTCAGTTGCCATGGGGTGAGCATGGGGGTGGCTGACACATTTCAAGGTTATTCCACTTTTCACATTTCCATTTGCTTCCGTTACCTTGGGACAGCTTCTTACTTTCACTGGAACTGGTGTAAATTGAGAGCTATTTCTATTTTACACCAGTGTAGCTGAGTAAGGATTGGTGTTTCTCGTGCCTGGCTTGCCTAATTCACCAGGTTCATTTCACCTTGCCCCTGACAATGCTGAGGAGTTGTTTGGGTCTGTAGGGCCATCACTACAGGTTGCATGAGTGTGCTTCTAACTGGATACAACTGCAGATCTTACCTGTCCCTGCAGTGGCCAGCAGCAAGCCTTCACAGGAGGGACTCCTCTGCTTGATGCCATCTTTGTGATGCCAGAGCAGGAGAAGCTGGAATGACCTCCAAGCTGGGTAAGATCAGCCTTCTACTCCTGCATAGCTCTGTTTATGTAGCAGAGACTTTTCTCCCTTTCTTGCCTCACTAGTTATATTCCTTTTCCAGAGGAGGTTGCACCTGCAATTGAAACTACCTTGAGCAGAGAGGCTGCTGTGTGTTTTCTCCAGATCAAGAGGGAACCAAGTTCACCTTCTTTGTGTCCTTCAGACCTTCCCCCAAGAGAGAGATTGCTTTGGGATGCATGCAACAGCTAGTCACTGTCTTTCCACAGACCCTAGAGGCCTCTCTTCTCCCTTTGACTTTTTCTCATCCCCAGGTAGCAGTATCCATCTTGGGGATCACTTTACTCAGTCAGTCCCACCAATTGCAAAGGACTAAGGCCAGTTCTGCTCAGCACCAGAACGTTCTCTGGCCATGCACAGCCAAGTCATTTCAGTCCTTCTCAGTCCTTTCCTACATATTAAACTTTAATAACCTCTCTGTGGCAGGAGTTAGGTCTACTAGCTCTTGGTATGTTCCTTAATGACCATTTTCAGCTCTGCTGCAAAGGAAAATCTCTGGTTAAAAATGCTAATAATTTGCTGTTGTGATTTCTAATGCATCAGTTTTTCTCTGCAGCTTTTTTGTTTGCTCATTCTTGCACCTTTGATTAAGACAATTTTCAATCTCAGTCTCTTTGAGGTTTTTATGACAGCCACCCAAGATGAAATATCATAAATTTGCAAACATTAAGTCCAAAATGTGCCCAGGGGCCTCATTTGCCTGGACATAAGTACTACAAATACTTTGTAAAAGCACAGAAGTTATTGGAGTTGCACATGTGTCGTTTATGGTGAGGCAGCAAGGAGGCAAACTCAGAGGGACACATACAGGCATGAAATCTGTCCCTGCTGTGATTTTCCCCTGAATAAAATACACGCTGAGTTCTATAAATCACTTGCAGGGTCTTTGTATAACAAGTGGTGTATGTTACAACTGAGGTGAGGTGAAGACAAAATGAGCACTGCCATGATTACATTAACAATTCAATCTGCAGCAGCCCTTTTAAAAGTGTTTCTTATGCACTTGCTGTATGCTAGTCAAATTAGCAGGTAAAGCAGACATTAATACATTTGCTTTGATGACAGAATGAGATGTGATTTAATTTAAACCCACAAATGCTGAAGAAATCAAGACTCAGGTGAAATGAGGAGCTCTGCCTGCAAAGCTGGAATCCAGATCTGGATCTGAACTGCCCCAAGTTAGAAAGGATTTGGACATTCAGGTAATTTTTATTTTATACATGTTCTGAAATGAAATTTTCTGCCCCATTTAGATACATTGTGAATTTAAACCTACAATGAGATGTGCAACTCATGGTAGTTTTTACTATTAAACCTGAGATTCTGTGATGACTTTTTAAAGTAATCACCTTATGACATTTGCCTCTGCCAGATTGCTTTTTTTGGATTAGATCATGGCAGTAAATAAATAATTTTTCTATTATCCCAAATAAACTAAATAGAGACACCTTAAGCAGTTCTTCTTCATTTTATGAAGATCCACAATAATAATTTGGATTCAGTATTCCAAAAATTATGATCATTTGTGTATCCTTGCAATAGCTCTTACCAGGTAGATGCAATGAAGAAGACATGGCAGCGTAGAGGGCAACCAAGCACATTTACCAAGCTGAAGCTTGAACTTTCTGTTGCTGACAGTGTGCAGCTTGATCTTCTCCTGTGCCTGGGAAAGTAAGTAGCTATGAGAGCTCATTTCTGAAAACTGATTCATCATCTCTAACTTAACATTGTTTTTTGTTCTTCCAGATTTGTTTGGCATTTCTCTTACAAAATGTTTCATCAGAGTTCATTGGACTCTTACTTGATGTATTTTAAAATAATATTAGGGAAAGCAAAAAGACATTAGTGAAAGAAAGTTCTTTCCTGAAGGGGCACAAACTGAAAAGTGTGTGTTTTAACCAATATGTCATGATTATGATTCTGAGTTCTTAGATATAAGAGGCTCTGTTGTTAATTTTTTCATGAAATCCCAAATGATTGCCACAAGAATATCAATGAAAGTCGTTGTATGCAGCATAGTTCAGAAAATACTATGTACATGAATCTTTGCTTTAGAACAGCAGTGACCTTTTCCCCACTGCATTTTGTGCAAGGTGTTATAGTGTTCCTCAGTGTCTGCATGCAGAGGTTTTAAATAGGACTGTGGGTCCAGCTCTTGGGGTTGGACATGGCAAGCAGCAGGGCCAATGAGAAGGTAAGATATGGGATCAGACTGTGCTGGTGTTTGCCAGCTTCTTTCTCTTCCTCCAGTTTCCTGCCCATTTTAGGTCTTGAAGTGGTGATGTGGCTCACACACTCAGTAGACTGTCCAACTGTGTGCCTATTTCTGCAGCTCCCAGTGACAAATTTCCATCTGACAGAAGCTTTTATCTCTGAGCTCCAAGTCTGGAGCACCTTCATGCACCAAGGAGCAAGCATTAAACTTGTAGCTGCAGTGCTGATGTACACCACTGTTGTAACAACATCAGCACTTTATCATACAGTACACCAGTGGAAACTCCCAAGAAATTATTCCTACTGGAGTTCAGTCTGTAAATGAGCTGTGGGACCCTTCTCCAACCATCACCTGCTTTCAGTGGTCCCTCAGAGTATTTTTGCTATGAGTCTAGGTAGAACCAGGGAGAGTCATAAACTTCATTTCTTATTTGTCTGAGATTCAGAAATCAGTTGAAGCTTATCTCTGAATTGAAAGGACCAGGAAACAACAGTTGGGTTTTTTGGTTTTAATGATTTTATGGTCTCTAATTGAAGTTATATGTGTAAGGAATGAATCAAAGTTCTCAGGCTCATCATGGCATCAAATTCACTGATTATATGCACAACAGTAGTCTCCTACTGATTGGTATGTTTTGTTAAGTGCTTCAAAAGCCATACCATTATTTGCAGTCTCAGTCAAATAGTACTGCTCTCTAGATGGTGGGCTAAAGGGTGGGGATTGGTCTACTTTCATTTCCAAATCACAGAAAAAAAATGCTTTGTTTGTTTTTAACTAAAACCAGTCTACCACGGGGAAAAAAAAAAATAATTTTAATATGCCCTTTAGAAATCTATAACCTGTTGATATGATCAATTCCCAGAAAAAAAAAAAAAAAAAAGAAAAAAAGAGAAAGAAGAAAAAACATAAAACCCCTCAAAATTAATCTGAGGCACCCAAGCATTGCTGATGTTGTACTTGTTAGTTATTCCATTTGCTAATGTGAAGTTGCAGGGTGCTCTAAGTGAGCAGGGCAGAGCCAAAGGTTACATTAGCCTGGTGCCAGTAGACATGGAGTTCTCAGATAGAGTTGCTGGGAGCAGACAGCACTGAAAGGAGCACCTGCCCTGAACTCTCAGCAGTGCATTAGTTAGAAACAGGAGAGAGAAACAATTATTGCAGCACTAATGAGCCCCAGGTGAAAAGACTATTTAGTTGGACATGCTTTGCTCTTTTGATTTTTTTTTTCTTTTTGATTTTTTTTAAGTGCAAATATTTTGATTGATGAGACAAATTGTTTGGAATTCTTAATTGCTCCTTGCAATAAAGCATTCCTTTTGTGTTCCTTCCCTTTAAAATGTAGGTTGCTTCTCTGTGAAAAACACACGTAATGATTGAGGAAGAAAAAAATCCCAGACATGACATACTGGAAGCCACTTGGTGAGGTAAAGCTTTTTATCATATCCTGTGTTTGCTGAGTGTTTATGAGTTAGAGCAGTGCAAGGGGATTCCCTGTGAGCTAAAAATGGCTTATTAAGTATTTACAGTACAACTTTTCATATAATTATTTATTCTGAGAGTTTGGAATTTCTCTTTTCCTTTCAACCAAGTCTTTTTTTTTTTTTTTTTTTTTTTTGAGGGTGTCACTTAAAAGTGCTTCAGATAGCAACAAAAATATGTATTAACTTATTTATGTGTTGATGGGGATAAATTTACTCTGTCAAATTGTCAATATAATGCACATGTGTATGTATGGATTGAGCTGCTAGTTAAAACCAGTGGTTGCCTCCCTTTAACAATATTTTATTATTTTACTGGTCATTAAATTCATGTACAAATACTTTAGAATTGTTAGCAATACACAAAGGTAGAACAATAATTATTACAGTAGAAGATACTGTAAGACTGGCTTTTCACATCAGCAAATTGGAAAAAGGTCATCTTGGTGTATCCTTCTTTCCAGTGTCATGTAGATTTTGGCCACTGAGAGGGTCTGTGTCTGCTTAAATATGGGGCAAATTTCAGTTTTCATCACTGATGTGCAGCAGTGAGTAAATCTGTACTGATGCCTCAGCAGAGTCACAGTTGATCATCCCCATGGTACTGGAGCTGCCTGGGTCCATCCCTGGAACTGAGATCAGGATCTGGCCATGGTTTCTTTCCCAGTTTTTCCAGAGTGAACAATCAAGCCAAGCTTAAAAGTGAGATCTTACTTTCTGCTCTTGCAAGGGCCTGGCTCTTATCATAGAAATATTTCCCTGATGTTGAAAGCTGAAATACTTCCCACTGTCCAGTTTTGCTGGCTTACAAATAACTATTTGCACCAGGTTAACCTATGCTAAGAAAAGTCTATTAGACAGACAGTGAAAGGATTAGACATGAGAAAACATTTCACATGAACTTTGCTCTAAGACAAATGGTACTGTTTCTTCTCATCCATGCAACAGTTCACTGCCTATATTTCAACACAAAAAGGGAGCTTATTTTGACAGCACATGATTAGCAGCATGGCTATGAAGTGGGAGATATTCAATACAGGGCTCCAGTTAGTGTGTTGCCATGACATGGTTTCTTAGTGACACTGGGGTAAGGAAATGTATAGGGAGATATACCAGAGCTGGTATGTTATTGGCCAATGTATTTTCAGAGCAATTCTGAGTGACAGTAAAATAATAGTGTCAGAATTCACACCTGGACAGTGAGAATGCAGTGGCCACAGTCACACAGTGTCCCAGTGATAATATAACCAGTGAAGCCCATTCCTGCTGGTGCAAGCAAGGAAATAGAAACTAAACCCCTTAAAATCTGAAATTAAACCTGCATGAGACTGGGGAGATAGAAATTAAATGTTAGAGAATCCACATGAAAACTCTTCACTTTGAGATTTGGGTCTTTTAATTTAACACCAGAGCAATGTGAAGAAGCTGAGGGAAATTGTATTCAGCGAGGAGAATCCATCATGATTCTTGTAATGCTCTCTAGTCTTTATGAATGGTATGAAAACAGACTGCACCATTTGAGAGAGAAACATTAGGAAATGCACCTGCTGAGCAGCCCATCAATTTTATTATGCTAGGGAGCTTAAAAGGGCAAAATTAGAATTATGAACCATCTCTATAACCCACAACAACCTCATGGTCGTCTTCACAGGAGAACAGAGACCATACCAAGCTCTAGTGTCCTACCTTGACCATGCTCTGCCTAACCAAAAACTCAGCTGCTAGACAGCTGGGAAAGATCAAGCTCATTTTTTTTTCTTGACAATGAATTTGAAGGGTGAATCCAAAAGCCTAACGGATCCATTCCATTGGCAAGGGGAGGGGGTTATGTCAGTTGATACAAGTTGGATCTTCAGAATTTTCTCATTACCATGATGTTGGTCAGCCAAGATATAATCTGCTCAGCAGCAGAACTGTCACACACTTGCTACATTTCTGCACCAGATGGATGGGTTCACGATAAATTCTCCTCTTGGTCCCTGGGCTGGAAATCTCACATAAAAAATGACTTTTTAAAGGTTTTTTTGTTTATGAGGTGCTCCATCCCAGAGAGTTTCTAGTTATCTCCTAGCTGGAAGATAAATGATTCACTTCATATCATGTTCTTCCCCTCCCTACCCATACAACACACCAGCTTGTTTTCCACTACAAGCACTAAACTACAAACCTTCATTTTGTTGGCTCTTTGTGTTTCTCTGGACACTTGACAAAAAAAATACTTTGTTTTCCAGAAGGCTTTTCTTTACCTACATCCAGGCTTGCTGCCCACTTTTATTGTTTAAATCTTTGACTACATTTCAGCTGATGATTTCATCTTTCTCATAACTATTTTGGATGAAACTTCTAAAAATGAGCTATCTGAACCAGATTTGCCCTTGCTAATTTACTGGCTTCTGTACAGAGCTGGTTGACAAAATCTGGCTGATTCAGATATTATTTAGAGGCAAAGTCCAAAGTGAAAGAGAGATTTTGTTTTACATTGAAAAAGAATCTTCACACAGATAACTGAAATCTTAGTTCAAGATAAATAATTTCTTTTTATGCCACCACTTAAAAAATGGATACTAATAAGTGTATCCTGTTAAAACTGTAGTACTCACATTTAATTCAAAATGATAACTCCAGGGAACCAGCAGCAAACTGTGTGCACACTGCTGTTGCAGGGAATGCTGCACAAAGTAATGTAATTTAATATAAAAATTATCCTATTAGATGCATGATGAGATCTCAGCACTCCTGCAAATGAGGATATATATTTACATAGAGCAATGATACGGTCCTGGCTGCTATGTTATACATCTTAATTAGATTACCTATTGCAAGAAGAATATAGTTCATGTTGAAAATGTTCTACTGAGGGATGGCAAAGGGGCTAGAGGCAGGGTGAAGGAGTTCAGGCACATCAGAGGTGGGTTTGGAGTTTTTTGAT
Organism: Corythornis vintsioides; assembly: GCA_025447755.1. Taxonomy (NCBI): domain Eukaryota; kingdom Metazoa; phylum Chordata; class Aves; order Coraciiformes; family Alcedinidae; genus Corythornis; species Corythornis vintsioides. Next base: position 28,240 of record JAOEGS010004478.1, on the reverse strand, counting down.
GTTGAACTGTCTGCATGGAACTGTGTTTAGCATTTGTAAAATATTTTATTTTAAACCATTTTGGCATTTAGTGTTACAAATTTGAATTGGAATTCAGAACAAACTTCATTACAAGAACTGCTTTTACTTTGTTTTCATTTGTTTGTGTGTTCCGTGCTGCTGCTGCTAGGATAGTTAACCTGAAATTCATGGAAGTGCTCTAAACTATACAAGTTAAGGCTCAATCATGTAAATGGCTGTGCTGTATGGTAACAGCTGTATCTAGCAAAAATGGGGTTGTAGTGGAATTAGTGGAATAAGTTTTTCCCATAGTAAAAGCAAGTTGATTTCCATTTCAGCAATTATAAATCTTCCTTTAATTTAAATAAATTAATGGACTTTTAACTTAAATCTCCATATGCATATATATACATATGTGTGCAAATATATGTGTCTATCCAGAACAGATTTTTCAAATCTAGTGCTGGTTTGGGGGTGTCAGTGATGTAGCTGTTTTTGTCACTGCATCTTTCTTCACCTGTTCCACTGTATTTGTCACCGTGCTAATGAGCACTGGTGCTGTGTGTCACTGACACTGCCCTGCTCTGCACCAAGCTCCTCAGTGTTGTCTCAGAGTGAGACACATCTCATATGACTAAAGGATACTAATTTCCTTAAAAATCCTGAAGGAAAAGTAGGCCTAGACAAAACATCTGAGCTTTTTCTAACTGTGGAATTTCTATACAGGGGAAGAGAGCATTGGCTGTGCACACAGCCTAAGTTCACGTGTGTCTGAAAGTGTGCTTTCCTTAGAATGACATTAATTAGAACTCCAGCTTTTTTTTTTATGAGTACATGAACACTGAAAATATAAACATTTTCAATTAAAATCGTATATTTCAACTCTAAAATGTAACTGATACTAAAGGAAACACTTGGATCAGCTTGCACAAGAATAAATATCATAAAAACAGAAATTTGCCATATTAAAACATCATTTCTCAAATGGAGAAAAAAAAAAGTGATCTTACTTTGGTTATTTTAACTGAGCAGTAAAAAACACAGTGATACAGCCTTATTCATAAAGGAAAAGCAAACAGTCATAGGGGCTTCACAGACAGGTATTTAACAGTGATTGTGTTGGAGATACATGGAGAGCCTTTGATGTGTGCCATGCACACAAATGCCATGATTTTTCTCCCAAACAAGAGCTCACTTCATCAAGAGCAAGCTGAACAATCTTATTCAAGTTGCTGTCACTAAGGGGACATCTTCCCTAAGCACCTCCCTGATGTTGCCCCAGGCTGCTAGGAGGTTTATAGGAGCTCTGCTTCTCCTCACACTCAACACAAGCAGTCAGATGCTCCTAGTACACATCCTATTATTACTCAGACTTGATTTTGCTGCAGCCACAAGGTTAAAATCAGGGAGATAAGATGGGAAATAATTGAGAGTACGACAGCTGCAGCCTCTGCCAGGGTGCTCAAATTTCTGGTAACTAAGTCCTGGGGAAGACATTTTTCAGTCACTTGAACTGCTACAGATGTGATCCACCCATGTCATCCCCTTGGAAGTGAATTTGAAACCTTTTGTTTTTTAAAAAAAGCTCTTTAACATTTGTGTCTGGTGTTCCTGAATGTATTCATGCTGCAGGCCTGCTGAAGGGGACAGGAAAGGTGAACTTGTCTGTGGGAAGAGAGCATGGGAGCACTGGGAATTAGCTGAAGAGCATCTTTCTCAGGAGACAGCTTTAGGTAGGGTCCCAGCCCAGACTAAGACACTGTCAGCTTTCTTTTCAAAACTGATAAGTGCATTTGTTACAGCTAAAGAAGCTGGGAGGGGTTGCCATGAAGTGGACTGTGGTGATTTGTGTTAATCAAGCTGAAACTGATCTTGTTTGAGGGACTTTTGACTGAAGTAGCAGCCTTTGTGGGGAGAAAGTGACAGTAACTGGTGAAGGATGCAGGAGGGAACACATCTTGGATTTCCAAGCTCTACCTGTGATTCAGCAGAGCAGGAAGGTGCTGTACCTTCAGGTTTGGCCATGAACAGACTCACAACAAATTTCTCCTATGTTACATCTTCCTTTCATTCTTTTAGCACTAGTAAGAGAATGAATAGTTCCAAACTCCAAAGTGAATCCTTGTCTACTGTAAAGACTTTTAAAAGACATTATTTTAGTCATGCTGTGTTGCACTCCAGTGATTTCACAATAAATATCCTTGCAGAGAAGTCTGAGAAACATTTGCTAGTTGTGTAAGTTGGGAATCTGAGCCCTTTACCAACAGGTCTTTTGCTTTCACAGTTATCCTGTAGTAAGAAAAAAAAATAGAGATGTATTAGGGTGCAGGAGGCATTCTGCTACTCAGCTTAAAATGTACATTTCTCCTCTGTTTGAAAGGGGGATTTGTACAGATACTCTGCTCTAGAAACTTGTTCTACTGAAAGAAAGAAATCCCAGTTAAAGATAGAAGGTATCAGAGTAAAGAAATCAATTTGGAAGGCATCAGCTTAGTCTTAAGAGTATTTATATGGCCTGGATGTTTGGTACTGTATTTTATGTGTGGTCTGTTTTATCTGCAATGCAGTGAAAACCTTTATTGAGAGCTGGGAGTAGTCTGTGCATAGAGGGAATCAACAAACAAAATCAAATGTTGTTTTTACTGGGTTTTTTGATACCAACATGTAATGTGCTGCCCAACAACTGTGGTGAGACTTTACCACACCTGTAACAGCCTCATCTGAGTCTTGCTAGAATGGTTTGAGAGTAAATGCATACTGCTAAAAGTCAGGTGCCTAACAAAATAATAACTTCTCAGACATGTATATGGTGGCTGGTTTTAAAGTGATGTGCCAAGGACAAAGTTCATCATTTCTTGGCCTTAGTTTTTCAGTCCCATGCCAGCTCCATGTTCAGCAGCTGTCCTAGATCTCTAGGATATATGTAGGATACTTGCATGGGCAGCTAGACTGAAATTCCAGTTATTTTGTTTTCCAGTTTTTCACTTTAAGATTTATTGATCACTGCACTACATAGTCACTATATGATCATTGCATATATCAAGCATTAAAAGCAACAGTTTACCCTGACTGGACACAGACTGGATAATTTGGAGGATACCAAGGCAGTGCTGAGGGTCACCTTGCCTTGGCAGCAAATCAGTGCAGCTTTGCAGAACCACTAAAGACTTCTGAAACTTTCTTCAGCTCTTCTTTTCCTTCCTGCAGTCTGAAACAACATCACTTTGCACCTAAGAGACACTGCTGCTCCACTTCCTCTGCACCAACAAATCTGAGCTGTGTAACAGGTAACAGCTTGTAAGGAGTGTAGGTGTGTAGTCTGTGGAGATCTTTTCTGAGACCTTCTACATTCACTGGTTGTGTCCAGGGTCTGCTCCAGTGCAACCAGTTACAGCAGTGAGTACCCAGCTTGTGTTGGAGCATCAGCTGTTAGCACAGGATTTCTGTTTCTGGTGCTGGTTTTTTGTTAGCTCTAACATTCACAGTCTTGTTCTGCTGCTACCATGGTTTGAGCCTATAGTGCAGTGCACTAGGGAAAATAGCTAGGACAAAACTTCTACTTTTACCTTGATACAGATTTTGTCATTTTTAAGTGATCAGTAACCTCTTGAATCTGGCACTCACCAAACCAAGATCCACAGGTGTCCATGCAGCAGTCCTCTGAGGAAGAAAAACAGCAGCACACAAAGGGATTGGTTTGCTTACAGTCCTTCCACAGATTGTTTAGACTGAAAGACTGACATCCAGGTGTGTGATATACCTTCTGGGATACTGGTTCCCTGATCACTCATACTGGGGATTTGCTGGAGTGCACCATAGTACCTATACAGCTGGCAGACCACCTCACCTTGGGGCTACACCAGTTACATCCCAGTGCATGAGTCAGCCCATGGCTTGTCTGAAACTAGACCCACCTGAGGCTAGAAGCACTCCCAGATTCTCAATTCTAGGAATGTCTTCATGGCCCTTGTTCTCCCAGTCATCTGTGGGCAAAGGAACAGGAACATGACACAGTATAGAAAAGAATTACAACTTCAACATCGTGGTTTGTCTAAGTTTGGAGCTGCAAGAGGAGGATTGTGTTTTGATGTATGGTAAATCACAGTGCATTTGCAAGTGCTTGTGTTTATGGAAGCACTTTTTCCCAGTTTCCTGTGCAGGAGCCATTAGTCACCCATGCAGTATGGGATACATTACAGGCAGGATGACTGTAAACATCTTTTAGAGACAACAGACTCACATGTGCAAGCTAGTGGGCAAACAGAGGGAGAGAAATAAATGAAATATATGAATAGTCTTATTTAGTATGAGTTTCAGGAGCTTTTGTGTAGGGCTAAACAATTGTTTACTGGTTTAGTGCAAGAAAAGTAGACACTGATTTAATGAATGAAATGGTGAGCAGTTCTAGTCCAGAAAGTCCTCACTAGAAGGAGGTTCAAAGTTTGATTGTATTCAAGGTCTGGGCAAGTGAATTAGGTCTGTGTACACATCATCTATAATAGAGGCCTAATTTAGGTATATCTGCTTATGTAGATGATCTGAATGGAGTTCTTAAGTGCTGATGTAGTGTCATAGTATAAAAATTATAGGCTGTTTGTGTTTATATGCTTTGATATTAAAACCTATGTGCATTTAATGCTGCAGATTTCAAGATATGGATAAATTCCCTCCTTCCAGAAATAGAAAGCAATGTGTGTAGGATTATAAAAAGAGAACAAGAAAGTGTAATGACTGGGTAAGAGCCTTAGAAATCAGAGTCAGATGAAATGTTTACTGAGTCATGGTCTTTTATTAATTTAGCTCAAATGATACACTCAGTCCTGTGCAAGGCCAAGGAGATGACAGGATCTTTGTCCTAAGGGCCTTACCATGCAATCAAAAGGACCAGTGGAAGTATAAAGGTAAATCTATTAGAGAGAAAAAAAATCCTATTAGGTTTTTAACTCCTTCAGCTTCTTTCTTCATTTTCCTGGGACAGGAGTGTGGTGCTTTGGGGCTAGAAACAACTTTCTGAAGAGGAGTTTGAAGCACCATAGCTGACAGAGTCCCTTCTTGACTGGTGCTATCATGTCAAGAATAAGAAAGAGAAGAGAAAAACTGGTATTATGTTTGGGCAGTAGCCCAGGAATGTGTAGAGGAGGATTCCTGTCCCAGAATACACTTCAGGCACAGTCCCTAAATCTCAGTAAATTATATCTAGGTACTTATTTCTCAGTAGTAAAATAGGCTTCATTTTAAGGTATGGCAAAAACTCATTCATCACCCACCAAAAACCACTTTGATATTGCAATGGCAATAAGAGAGTATCTGAGGAGTTATTGGGATGGTTGATTTTATTAGTGTTGACAAAAGTAAAATCTTATGTGAAAGCAGAAGCAAAACACATTTACTTTAGGGTTGGATTTTACTTTAATAATTCATTTTTGTGATTGCTTGGCCTTGTCTTTACTCAAAGGGTGTTAAAAAATATACATAAATCTGTGACAGAATTATCATCTCCTAATATCTTAAATTAAAAATTGTACCATAGTACATTCTGGGAATTATGCCAGCTAATAAAACCTTTTCTTAATACATCATTTTATTGCTCTGCAGCTTAAGTGCCACTTAAGTCTTTAAAATAGTTGTTGAAAATTATGTTTATTGTATGTATGCATATTACTAGCTATTACTAGCAAGAGTTTGGCTCTGTCAGCTAAGATGAGCCTGACTGTTGGGATGTCACCAGAGTCAGTCCAAGTTTCCATGCTTTGTTTATCTTCCTTTGTGGTCATTAGGTAAAAGGAGAAAATTAATTCTGATTCCTAATGATTCAGCTACTCCAGGCCTATTTTGTTGCAATTTCACCCTCCACAAGTGATTTTTTTCTGGCCCACCTGAGTATTCTTGTCTCACATTCCTTGTGAGTCTCTTCCAATTCAGGATATGCCATGATTCTGTAATTCTGTGGCTGTAATTTACAAGGAAAGGTTAATTTCAGCCTAGAGTAAATGGTTAGATCAGGTGTCAGTGCTTCCTGTGCCCAACAAGTGCCCACTTCTCTGCACAATACAGATATGCCCCATCAAATGGAGGTACAGTGCATGTCTGCATTGCAAAAAGAAAAATCCTGATAGAGAATTATAGCTAGTGCAAGACATTTGACTTCTTCCTTCAGTACTTAAACTTTTTTATTGTTTTGCTTTGTTTGTTTTTTTTTTCTGGAAGTCCTCTTTTACCTGCTGCTCATCTTGACAATGATTAGACAGTGTAGCTGTGTGTGCCCTGCTGTTTGCCATCATCTCCCATTTTTGTAAAATTCTTCATCAGAATTTAGATTTGTAAACCAAAACTGGTTCAAATAAAGGACTCACAGGTTAATCTGGATGATGACATATGTTATAGTGAACTGATCATCCTATGTTTGAGTTATCAAGAATAAAGCCTGCCTAGTTCAAAAGAGGTAAACCAAGGCCCTAGAATCTAGAGAAGTGTTTTTGGAAGGGAGACTATTGTCTTAAACATATTTAGAGTTGTGTCTAACACAAAATTCTAACTTCTTGTTCATGTCTGGACTGCTATCTCAAAGATTGTATTTCAGAGATTCTTAGATTAAAAACCATCATTTCACCAGGGCCTGGTGTTATCACCCAGTTTCATTTCCTGATTGTCCTACTCCTTTAATTTCACAGGCTGTAGCCTTAATTGTTCTATGACAATATTATCTTTTAGAAAAAAAAGATGCTTTCCATATTCTTTGAATCATCCTCAGCTTCTTTCGGTATGTATTTTAGGTTTTTTTCCAAATAATTTTACCAAAGGTATGAACAGAATCCCATTCTAAATGTAGTTTTATTGACATTTCCCCATTTTAAGTCCCAGTTTAAGACCTATCTGAAAGATTATGATGGATGTTTAATCATATCTAATAATTTTACACTACAGAAATTCTGTTTTGTTTGACCTTTTTTAATTTTAAATACTTGACAGAAGCTCCCTGTTTGTAGTGACAAGCACTTTTGGGCTTATCAAGTCTTTCTCACAGCATTTGAGACTTAATTGCTGCAAAGGACATTTCTGAAAAATGAGGACTATTAGAGTGAATATGTAAGTGTCAAGGAACTTACTGAAAATATTTTTCCTCTTGCAGTCACCCTCATGTAGTATATTTTCATCAGAAGGGGTTGGGGTTATGTTTCTGCATCACTCCTGCAGTCACAGCATGGATTATGCAGCACTGTGCTTTGAACAGGGAGATACAATATCCCCCTTTTATTGTTTGGCTGTACTGAAAGTAAGTTCCCACTTGAAAAGTTTATAAGTCACCCCTAAAAGAATCCATGGCTGAAATTTGATCTTGGTCAGGGAACACACATGCTTTACTCTGTAAGAGCTGCAGGCTGTGCAAAAGAGAGGTAGGTATTTTCATGTTCATATTTCTGTTTATCTCTACCAAAAGAACCTCTTTGCCTTTTTTCATCAACACAGTACCATGCACAAGGGGAAATCTTCATTTAAATGCTGAGGGGATTATGCCAAGGATGTGAGCTTAATAGAAAAATCAGTAAATTATATTATGTAAACTTGTCCCCATTAGCTCTAATATAAAGGGCAGAATTTTAGTGTATAAATGTATATTATGTCCAGGAGATTATTTCTTGAGATACTTCTTTCTAATAGCTAGTGGCCTGAAGAATATGTAAGGCAGTGACACCAACCACTGTGTTCTTTAACATTTCTTTCTGGTACCTGTTGCCTCTAGTTCCTGATGAAGGAGACTTTTCCTCTGTGTTTCTTGGGTATTGGCCAGCTTGCTCCCTTACAATCTAGTTCCTTTCATCCTCATCCCAATCACAGACTCATCAGACTCTGTGACTGCAGATCCACTGACAGATATTGAATATACAACAATGCAAATCAAATCCCACAGGGCAAGCCCAGCTCATTATGTGCTGACTCCCTTGCTGGTGCCAAGATTCAGTTTCCCCTACCAGTCGTGCTGAGGACTCTGCTATCAGAGCCTGCTGTGTTTTAGTGACTCTCCTCCATGCTCTCTTTGCACACTGTTCAGTCTCTTTCTTTAATCTCCTAGTAATTTGCTGAAATCTTCCTTTTGAACACTGGAAGATTCATGGATCCACTATTATCTTGAGCAAAAAAAAAATGAAGGAGTTCTCCTTGATTTACCTTCGACCTTGGCCTGTTTTAAATCTACTGATGTGCTCTTCATTCTCTGTGGTTTTTCACTTCACTGTTACACCCTCTGATCATTTGGAGGCTTTCCCTAATCTTCAAATGCTGTGAGCTTTCTTGTGCTCTTACAGGGCATTTGGTAGGTTTGTTGCTTTGCCTCATTTCTGACAGTTTTGTTCATAGTGTGTATTGGGCTGGAAGGGACCCCCAAAGGTGATCTAGTCCAACCCCCCTGCAACAAGCAGAGACATCTCTAACCAGGTCAGGCTGCTCAGAGCCTCATCAATGTTGCTTCATTCTGATTCTGTTTCTTGCCATCAGTCCAGGCTCTTCAGGACAGAAGAAAATGAATTGTTTCTCCTGTGCAACAAGTGGTCAGACTCATCTAGAGCCACAGATGTAAACCGTGGGGGTTCCATTTGTATTAGGCCAAGCTAAAGGCAGCTGCTCATGGGAGATCTTGGCAAGTTTCCCCAAAGACAGCAACGTCCATCTGCCGGTCCTCAGCCAGATGGGCAGCCCTGGGTGGTTCAGGGAGGCTGTTCCAGGGCTGGTGACACCAGGATTTTAGTGCCTGCAGGTCCAGGGTTGGACCTCACTTGGTGCTGGTGTTTTCTGAGCTGCCCACCGAGGTGTAACAGATGGAGTTTTGTCCAATCCCTGGCAGTGGTAGAAATAAAATGGGCAGTTTCAGTAAGGGCACAGACTGGAGGGAATTTCTGGGCACTGAAATGTCGTGTTGACTAATTAAAGAACAACACAGTCTCAGAAATTCGAGGTCGAAGGTGTCAGGTGTTACATTTCTACTGCACATATTGGTGTAGGTTCCATTTTCATTCCAACAGTTATTGGAGATCCTTTTATTTTTTAAATCTTTTTCATTATCTTTTGCTATCTTCATGCAGTATGACATATATTGTGACATTGATGGGCATCTATTGATGGCTGATGAATTCAGCTTGATATTATTAAGCAGTTGCTGATATATAAATTGTGTCAGTGCTAATACTCATATATATCTCCTGGCTAATCCTCTGTCAGGACTAGGGCTAAGGATTCAGTCATTAAATCTTGAAAGATTACAATAAGACCAAACAAAAATAGGAAAGAAAATGTCTCTCCAGCCTAATGTTCTCTCACTATTAGCAGGAGTTTGTACAGATGAAGTTGCTTCCCTAAAGCTTTCTACTGTCAAAGGAAACCTTAAAGGAGATCAGATCTGGACAGAGGGTAATTCACACAGCAAAGGCTGAGCACTTCTGTGGCAGGAACTTTGGTTGAGTTGCAGTAAAGTTTAGCAGGTTGACAGGAAAGGAAACTAAAATCTTTATTATTTATCCCTATGTACACTGGTCCTAGACCATCTGAGGAGACTCCCTCTTCACCTGTTTAATGTTATAGAAAAATGAAGGAATTGAGGCAGAAAATTATACCCAGAATCTATTATTTTTGCTTAAAGCCACATGACCTTTAGAGGTCCCTTCCAACTCAGCTCTGCGGTGAGCTGAGTTACACTAACCCTCGTCAGTAAATCACAAGTAGAACTGTTCTTAGGGTTTGTTGCTTGCATTACTAAAGTAAACAAAATGCACAAGAGAAAAAGAAAATGGTCCAGTAAGCCAAAGGAAAAAGACAAAATACAACACATAAGCATTATTCAAAAGCAATGCTGCGAGGAGAATTAAATAGCCCATGGTTTCTTGCTCCCTCTTCCTATCCCCAAGTCTCCTTTTAAAATCTAGGCATACAATAATATGTCTCTTTTCCCATAGCTGGTGGAAAATCAGGCCTCTTTCTTCTTTCTCCTTCTGAGAATGTTGAAGAACTAAGGAGAGAGATAAAGAAGGAAAACAACATGACTCAAAACTTTTACATCTTTTCTCATAAGAACAGAGGAAAGCAGCATCATAATTGTGTGTATCTAAAATGTGCTTTAAACTTTTCTCTTTTTCCACACCCTGGAGCTCTGCAAAAAGTTCCTGATTCTGCACTTCTTGGGGGACTACAGACCCAGAGCCATTTCAATTAAGAAGAGTCTCCAAACTCCAGCATTAGATGCCTTTCTGGGCTGTTTGAACATTCCCTGCTGGAATTTCTTCTTTTTCACTGCACAGGTATACATTACGAAAAACAGAAAAAGACAATATCCTTAGTTTTGGCATCACTGGCCAGAGTTTTACTCTGCTTGCATGGCTTTCAAAAACCTGCTAAAAGCCACAGGGAAGTTTGCTGAAGAAAATAACTCATTTTTGATAAAGAACATGGGCCCGTGGAAGCCGACAGAGAGTTTGCTACTGACTGCAGTTACAAACCCCTTTGGATCAGAGTGGAAATGCAATAATCTGGGTTCTACCTGGTCCATTTCTATCAATATGTTAAGGGTGAGTGTAGAGAGGATGGAGCCAGACTTTTCTCAATGTCATCCAATGACAGGATGAGA
>JAOEGS010004478.1:0-17415 GCA_025447755.1 Corythornis vintsioides | reverse complement strand
TGCCTGGATCTGTTCCTGGGTGACTTGGTCTAGGTGATCCTGCTCAGGCAGGGGGGTTGGACTAGATGATCTTCTATAGGTCCCTTCCAACCCCTAATATCTATGATTGATTCATGTTCCCTCCACCTGTGACATTTAGAGTGCAAAGTGCAGATGTGCACATTTGTGTGTTTTCCCACAGAAAACCCAGGCTATTCCTGGCTTCCTCATTTTATATTCAGAAGTAGAATACAACTTCTGACTGTTCAGGAGCCTGTTTTCCCCTTCATAAGTCCATAAATGAAAAGCCTGATTAGTTTTTCCTATGCCTTGCTTACTCAGAAGCTGTTTTCCACTCCCTCTTGGTGCAGGTTTCAAGGTGACTGGCTGAGCTGCCCTCTACCTGCAGCAGTGTGAGCCTCAGATGCCCAAAAGTCCTTCCTTCCTGCATTCTCTCAGCTGTTCCTGGCTTAGCTTCTGTAGATCCCATTTCAAGTCAGTCTTTTCCCAGCTACTGGTTCCCGGGCTCCTTGCCCTTACAACAGCTGTTCACTTCTCTTGGTCTCCCTTTTTTTGAGAGACCTTTTGTCCTTCTCATGAGTCTCTCCCACCCCCCCAGCTATTCATATCCCATCCCTCCTCCCTCATCTCTTCCCAGTTCCTCCTGCAGCCATTTTTAAGCCACTGCCTTCCCTCCACACTCATCCAGGAGGGTTCTGACTCTGGAGCTCACTCACCACCCTTTGAACACCCATCTCCCTTGCTGTGTAGACAAGGAGACCAGTCATAGTCCTACATGGTCTCAGTCCAACTGAGAGAAAAGGAAACATAGAAGACATGCTGAAAAATCATTTCTCTCATTTGCATGCAAATTTAAGCTTAAAATGCAGATTTGCTTGTCTAAACCACCTCAGGTAACATGTAAAACTCTCCTCCAAGATGCAAGCTACTCTTTTTAGGTAGCAACATTCCACATACCATTAGACAGCTGAAGTCTGCAGTTATGGTAATATTTTTATGATTAGTAGATTTCAGTATAGATTTTAGTACAGGTAGTGCAGATTCTGTGACACTGTTATGTTGCAATTAGATATGTCCAGTAAACCAGTCCAAAAAACAGTGAACTTAGTTTTTGAGTACTGCTACAGAAGCAAAGACATGTTGTCTTTCCTCAGAAAGAGTGTCTCAGAAAGTTGGTTCAGAAAAATAAAAATATGTTATTTAAGGGGGAATTTATTGTATGCAATTACTTTAGGGAAGACAAGGGTTTATCTGAGACAACAGCTTTTAACATGTCATGCTTACTTTTATTTAACTGTTTTCTTTGATTTGAAATGTTTTATTCTTTTAAACTTTGCCCCATTTTAGACCAATTTTTGCTGTAATTAAATGTAGCTTAAATCAACTGATCATCTTAACAATCAAAGAATATTTCTGCAAAGACAGTGTATCAGGTTTCTGTTATACTGCCTTCAAATGTGAGGAAAAAAAAAGACTTCACAAGCAGCTCTGAAGTAAATATTAATTTATCAACTCGTGCTTGCTAAACTCTGGGTGAAAAAAAAAAAAGTCTTTTAGTCTTAACAGAATATGGTGCTAAGTGACATTTGCTTTCCCTTCATAGGTAAATTTTTAAAAGATGAACAGCTTCCTGTTAAGGATCACTTATAATTGAGGGATTCCTGAAATTAAACAGTTAGATGCAATAACATTTGTTCAAAGTTGAGCAAGAAATGGCAACTTGCCAGATTCTTAAGATCGTGTAATTGAGTGAAATCTGGAATTTAATACCTCAGCAGATGACAAGTTCAAGGATGAGCCTGTTTTACAAAAGCCCAGTTGGAACACATAAAGCCATCTGATTTTAACTTTTCATGTGAAACATTTTAGAGCAGCAGGATTAATGAATGTATGAGAATGTGTCCTTGGATTAGAATGCATTCCTTTGGAATGAGAATAAGAAATACGAGAAATATTAAAAAGAAAACAAATGCAGCATTGTTAATTTCTTGCTATGTGACTGAAACACTTGTAACTAAGTGTCTATAATACGACTTCAGTAGAGGCTCATTTTCTCACCATGCACCTGCACATCTTGGAAACAGTTGTAAACTGTACATGGTTCTGCTAAGAGACAGAGCCCATAAACTACCATTAAACTCGACTCAGTCTTCTCTAACTGCTGGAGATTCTTCTTCTGGAACTAACGAGATAATAAATAGAACTCTTCTCACATTTCTAGTTTAGGCCACAGTGTTTTCTATCTAAGAACAGACTTTTGTAAGGAGAGGAAAAAAATATTACTTAAAAGTATGTGGGATAGTCAATGAAAACCCATGTTGAGTGAACAAAATAAACTGGAACTCCAGTTTAAATGAACATAGTGTAACAGATGCTCCAGAGATTTTTATCTCCAGCTAAACCTTAACTCCACTCCTAACCTTAGTTTAGTTAATGTAAGAATACCTGATGGGCACAGGGATTGGTGAAAAAAAGAAATTAGATCATTGTTTATTACAAAAAAAAAAAAAAAAAAAAAAAAGAAGCTATGCCAAGGCAAAGTTGTCTGAATTGTGAACTTAGTTTAAGTTCACAGTTCAGTTCAAAGTGTCCCAGCTGTTCTATTAGATAATTCTTTGGCTAAAGATCACACTGTTAATAAGAATGAAAATATTCACACTCTCTAATGACAAAATATAACTGCTGAAGAAAGAGAATCACTGCAAATGTTCAAGATGCTCTCAAAGCCAACTTTTTCCCATTACTCTATCTGTATCCTGAGCCAGAAAACAAACCATAACATGTTGTTGGGTTCAGTATTTTAGTGAGCTCTGTGAAAAAAGAGGGCAATGCCCACAGTAGCAGCAAAAAACTTTGGTTAATTCTCAAAAATAGTTGCTTTTTAAAGAGTTGAGATTTCTTTAAAATGGGCAGGATGTATTTACTGCCTCTTGTAATTGCTACAGGTCTGATCTTTCTGGAGTTTTTCCATTAAAGCAAAGTCCAGTTTGGTAGAATACTGTATGGAATGGGAAATAATCCAGTTCTTTGGAAAGACAGTAAAAACACCTACGGAGTGGAAAGAACAGGAGGAGTTATGGCATCATTGGTGGTTCATGACAAAAACACAGGTGGGTGTGTTGATAAACATGTTCAAGCTGCAGCTGCTGCTGGTTCTTATGGGAAAAAATGCTGTTCTAGGGATTAGGAATATACTTTAATCATGCTAGCCAAAACATGCATGACAGCTGAAAAGGAAGAGAGCAGCTTTAAAAACGAAGCAATTTGGTTTAAATCTGCAAAAACACCTTCTTTAACCTTTCCTCTCCTTTTCCTAATGCCAAGCTCTGCATAAGAACGTGAAGAACAATTATAATTCAATGCAAGATAATTCTTTAGTAACGTGGGAAAATTATTTTAGCCCTGCTGGGATTCATTCATAGAGCAACCTGAACTCCTGCAGACTAGGAAAAACACATACCCCTTTTTCCATTTGACTACTCAGGGAGTAAGAAGTACTTATCCTGAGAAAGGACATCAGAGTCTAGTCTGGGGCATTTGGAAATGAAACATGTACTCCCTGTTCTTTTACTGCTGAAGACATTTCATACCACATATGATATGCATGGCTGACATAGAGTAATACTATATCTACATTTTTCAAGCAGAGCAGTTGATGTGTCCTTTTCCAGGGCAGATGTTTTCCAGATATGCTATTGTCACTCATGGAGATAGTAAGTAAGAATTGTATGAATTATGGTATGGTAAATACTGTATATGCCAGCTCATCCATAAACCACTAGGGAATTCTTGGATAATTCTCCCTCTGACTTGCTTTAATCCTTTCAATATGACCAGTTTCCCTACAAAGTCATGACAACTTTTATATATATACCAGTGGCACTAGATGACAGACAAATTGACAGAAATGCTTATGGAATTTTTGCATAAAATTTAATTTATTCTATCCTGTTCCTGTTCATAAGCCTTCACTTGTGTCAGAGGAAATGGAAAAAGCTGCAATACCTTCAGAACCTTCACTGCATTAGCAGCAGTGCAGGAATAGCACAGTTACATCATATAGCTTTGCACAGTCTACCATAGAGTGCTTTCCTGATGCCTGTCTTTGCCACAGGAATCACTGCAGGACCACCTCACTAGCTTTTCAGTTATTATTTTGATTTTATCTTGGGAGAACTAACTTTGCTCCTGGATAGATCTACTAGGCTAGTGCAAATATGTTCCTCCTCCATAGAAATTGCTGTTCATTATGGTGGCTCTGTTTTCCAAACTGAAGAGAAACTCGAATTTCCAACCCATGCTGTTGCATTTACAATCTCTGGGCTGCATGTAGAGTACAAAGAGGGGAAACTACTTAGCACCTCTGGGCCTAAGGGACTCTTGGAGAGCTGGAGCACACAGGATCTTTGACATGCTTTTGTAGACTAAACTCTGAGACTGCCCAACAGGATGACGTGCAGATGAGGCTGGAATGAATTTAAACACCCCCCCTTTTTTTTTTCTTTCTTTTTTTTGGGGGGGGGGTGGTGGTGTTTCTTTTGTTGTTTTGGATTTTTTGTTGGGTTTTTGTTTGTTTGTTTGTTGGGTGTTGGTTTGTTATTTTTAGGATTTTTGGGGGTTTTGTTTGTTTGGGTTTTGTTTGTTTGTTTGTTTGTTTGGTTTGTTTTTTTTCATCCCAGAGGGAGGCTAAAGGACTCAGTCTGTAGCAGGGCTGGAGCTCAGACAGAATATTAAAGCTGCAAGTGCATAACAGCCTCTCATGGATAAAGAAACATGCAGTCAGGTCCTGCATCCCAGGCTGGGTGTATTTGTTCCCATCAGACCTGGGGAGATGGTGCTTGGGCAAATTTCAAGGAGTGACTCAAGCCAATCTGCTCCAAATCCCACCCCTCCTGCAAGAGAGCAGCCTGTGGCTACAACTCAAGAGGCCAGGCAGCTACCATTCCCTGGCAAGCTGTGAGGGTGGTTACAGACTCTCTCTTCTCTTCATGTGTGAGATAACCAGTAACTCGGGGTACTGTCTGGCTCCCCTGTTGTGGTGTTTTCCCCTTGCCAGAGCCAGTGAGCCTTTCCTGAGATGGCTGTTGCTCTGCTGAAGGAAAGGCTTGTGCTTTGGCTGGCAGGTTTTGCAGCTCTGTCTGGGTTAGATCACGTTCAGACTGAGCCCAGTGCACAAAAACATGGGGTGCCTTTCATCTCTCCTGAAAGATTTCTCCAGCACAGTCACCTCTGCAGTCACTCACTGTACCCAACAGCAGCTCTTCCTAGAGTCCTTCAGGAGAAATAAGGCCTGGTAAAGCATCTTCATTCACCCTATTTCAGTCATCTCTTTTAGGGTGAAATAAGGAATCTAACTGCAAGGCAAGGCTTATTATGCTCCAGGAAAAGCTGAAAACAACATAAACTATCTTCTTGCTAATTCACCATTCCTTCCTTAAATTATTTCTGTTCTTCCAAAGTCTTCAGTTTCTTCTTCCAATTAATTTTATTCTTCTTTTTCTACTTCCTAAGCTTCTGCTTGCACCCGGTGCCACAAGACCTGCTAAAATATTGCCCTGAGCCATCCTACTCCATAGTATCCTCAAAGAAAAATTGTAAGGTTTCTGGTCTTTCTTTTTCACATCAGCTTTGAAGACTTTTTTTCTGGGTTGACTGTTGGATGAGGTGATCTTAAGGATCCTTTTCAACCATGGTAACCCTGTGAATATATTGAGCATCAATAACATATCCTCAGAGTAAACACTAGATGGTAGAAAAGTCAAGTGCAGACCAGGAAGTGTTAGAGATGCCCAAGCACCTGAGTATTTTCTCTCTACATTAGTCTGTTTATTTATTTGATAAATTGAACTGTTATGATAATAGATTCTGACTGCCAAATAGCAGCCTGACTCTTTTTGTTTCTCCCACAACTTCTCACTGCTACTTTCCTATACTCAGAAGTGTTAGGTATGATGCAGAGCAAAGTTTTCTTGTCAGTTTTCACCACCTGGACATAACTTCAAGGCTCCACACAATGCTAGCAGACACGAGTGGGAGTAGGAGGAATAGCTGCTTGCACAGAAAAACACATTCAGCCAATTTTTCTTCTGATACATCTTCAATTACTGAAGTTTCCACAAAATAAACTTACAATAGGCTGACAAACCATTGTTATAAATCCAGAAGACATCTGCATTGCAGAATAAAATTAGATATAGAGCTTCCTACTCACTTTATGTTATTATAGCTATTTCTATAAGGCTGCTCAAATGGCAGGGGTGTGTTTAGCCATGCAAACACTGGATTCCCTCTTTCCATATGATCCTATGATATCAGAAGCCCACATCTGTTAATTTGCCTGTATGAGGAGATATCAGTGCACAAAACATTTAAATGAAGTGGGTTTGTGTGGAAATCCAGCACACATGGAGACAGCAAAAATCACATGTGGTTTGAGATTAATTGAGCTCATTAATACTCTTAAATATTGTTCAGTGCTTCTTAACAGTGCAGGAGTTGAGATCTACCAAAGAGCTAAATATAGCTAAACATTTCATGTTTTACCAGAAAATTGTTAGTTGGAATGAAAATATCTTTTACTAGGGAATCTGGGAGCTAATGGTACTAAACTGACAGGTTGCATATAGTCAGGCTTTGTGCCAGCAATCTATCTCACACTCCCTGATGGTCCTCAGCCTGCTGCTTTTGCCAAGTCATCATTCCCTGAGCTGCTAGTAGTAGCTTTTTATCAATACGTCCAGTTCTTTGGGTGGTAAATCAACAGATTCCTCTGACTGATAGATCATAGATAGAACTATCTTAAAACTTTTCATTATTCCACAAATTATTGGTATTCCAGGCCATCCCTACTGTATTTACACCTACTATGTCACATACATTCCAGCAGTTATGGACACTTTTTCTTTTTCCTTTTACTTCTTTTTTTCTTTTCTTTTCTTTTCTTTTTTTTTTTTTTTTTTTTTTGTTAAATTAAGTCTCATGAGATACAATCAATAAATTTCCCTTAATGGTTACACAAAAAGGAAAGGTCTTGGCCATCTTCCAGGCTTTTCCCTGTTGTGCTAAGGTAATATCTACTTTCCCATTCTCCATAAAGGCAGCCTTGTTTTCTAGCTTTATTAGAATTCATTACACCGAGATCGGGCCCTTTGAGATAGCCTTTCCTGTCACTGCAGTTTCAAATATATTGGAAATATAGTCCAAACTGGTGTATTAATGAGTCCCCCGAGTGCTTTTTGGTGTACCCCATGCTGAGGTGTCACAATTGAAGAGTAATTGTCCAGCAGCTGAATGTTCTTTTTTCCCTTCATGTTGAATTTGATAAATTCAGCTTTATGGCGATCTTGATAAATTTACAATAAAAAGTCTTCAAAAGATTGTTTTCCATGGGTATAAGCAAAGAGGCAAAGGACCTGCTGGTTCTGTGTAACAGATTACACTACAAGAGCTAAAACACAGTCTTTTTTCTTCGCCCCCTAAATTTTAGCAGGTTAAAGAAAATCAGGGGTGAAGGAAACATATTTAAAATGCATTGTGTTTCTGTGTTTGGCCAGGGTCACCATAATGGTACAGCAGGGACTTGGACATAAAATGAAACACACAAGCAGTGGAAGAAGGGACAGAAGAGTCAGGAGGAACATAGAGATACTGTCTGAGCATGCAGGCATGGGAATAAGTCATCAGTCTGGAACTGAATGTGTCAAGAGAATGAAGAGCAACAAGAAAGGCTTGTGTGTATACATCAGAAGCCAGAGGGAGAAATGTGGAACCCCTCCTGGATGGAGCAGGAGAACTGTTGACAAAGATATGGAAAAGGTCAAAGTACTCAGTGCTTTCTTCACCTGGGTCTACACTGGTGAGGTTGGCCTTCAGAAATTCCAAGGCTCTAAGGTCAGTTTGAGAGTCTCAGTTACCTTTGAAAAGTCATGGTGATCAGGGAGGTTCCTGCAGGAGGCTCTGCAGAGGGACTGGGAGAGGCTGGATTGCTGGGCTGAGGCCAATGGGATGAGGGACAATGAGGCCAAGGGCTGGGTCCTGCATTTCGGTCACAACAACCCCCAGCAGCTCCAGGCTGGGGGAACAGTGGCTGGAAACTGCCCAGCAGAAAAGTACCTGGGGGTGCTGGTGACACCCAGCTGAGCATGAACATGAGCCAGTGTGTGCCCAGGGGGACAAGAAGGCCACCAGGATCCTGGCCTGGCTCAGGAGCAGTGTGGGCAGCAGGAGCAGGGCAGGGATCGGGCCCTTGTGCTGGGGCCTGGGGAGGCCTCATCTCGGTGCTGGGTTCAGCTCTGGGCCTCTCATTCCAAGACAGACACTGAGGGGCTGGAGCGTGTCCAGAGGAGCTGCCAAGAGAACAAGTGGTGTGAGGAGAGGCTGAGGGAGCTGGGCATGGTTAGTGTGGAGCAGAGGAGGCTGAGGGGGGACCTCATTGACCTCTACAGCTCCTGCCAGGAGGGCATAGAGAGGTGGGTGAGGCGTCTTCTCCTGATATGGTGCTTCAGGACAAGTTCTAAGGGAGGCATGGAGGAGGTTTGTGGTTTTTTTTCAAATGGTGGGGTATTTAGGTTTTTTGTTGTTGTAGGTTTGGTTGGACTGGGAGGTCCTTTCCAACCAGGATTATTCTGTGATTTTTGAAGGGGATTTTGGAGGGTCATGGCTGACCAACACAACAGCCTTTGACAATGAGACATCTGGTTTGGTGGATGAGGGAAGAGCAGTGGCTATGGTTTATCTTGACTTCAGCAAGACTTCTGACTGTGCCATCCACACAAGCAGGTGAAATGCAAGCTATACAAATGGACAGCTGGCTGCACTGCCACAATCAAAAGGTTGTGATCAGTGACATCTACTCTGGCTGAAGCCAGTCACTAGTAGGTGGTGTCCCCCAAGGTTTGATACTAGTCCTGTTCAACAAAACATGTTGAAGAATAAGTCTACTGGTGGGCTCCAAACCAACTCATGAAACTAGAGTGAGACAAAGCAGTGCATATGTCAGAAATTCAGTTCAGGAGCAGTGGGTTTGGAAAGCTTTCTTCTCAGCCAAGCTCAGTGTAAAGGCATATTGCAGACAAGGAAATCTGTCTCCACAAGAAAAGCTGCTCCAAGCTCAGCAACATGACTAATCCTGAGGATCCATCAGAGTCCTTGATAAATGCAGCAGCTACTGCTTGGATTTCCTCCAGAGCTGGTTTTGGTGTCTGGCTGGATCTGACACAGGAAACTGATTTCTGGCAAGCCATTTGTTTTAAGCACAGCTATACAGCCAAGCCAAATGTAAATGTTTCCAACCTAACAAATAATTTTTAACTTTTGAAGTAATGGGAGGAAAATTCATCTTGTGAAGCTGATGGAGGTGAGGAGCAATACTGACTCTTGAGGCCCTCATTTGTTTAGACCACATGAACATAAACATCTGCTTAATCATGGCTTTCTCTAATTCATCTTTCAGCTTTAACAGAGTAAATTTCATAAAATTATATCTGGTTGAACTTATTGATTTCTTCCAGAACATAAGTTGTAGATTTTAATGATTAGTAGCACATCAACTATATATAGGGCAGACCTACCTAAATCATAATTATTTCGTGCCTTTAGTAAGTACATTGACCACCAAAATAAAAATGAGAAAGTGGGTGGAAAGAATTGAAATTCCTAGGAGATTATTCCATTAATTTTTATCCCAGGAAGCAACAGAAATGTGCTTATGCAAGCCACCCCACAATTCTGGTCCTGCTTTCAAGAAGACTGCATGGTTTAATACTGAGGCTTTTACTGTTTAATGATAGGAATAAAACTACTTCCCCATCCCCTGCATCCATAACTTCTGAACTACATGTATGTAAATATATGTCTATACTTCTCTAATGTTACTATTCAGTGCATTGGATTAGGTGGGAATTTTATGGCCTCTGGGATGTGCAAGGATATTTGTGAGGGTAGGCTGTCCATAGGAAAAGTGCACACAGTACTGCTACTGAAATGAACTTCAGAAGAAGCAGTATGAGCCATTGTCCTGTCCATCAGTATCTCCTTCTCCAAAAATGCATCTTTTCATTTCTAGTAGCACCTCAGTACCAGAAATTCTTTGCTTATGGTTTCATTTACACTGTTAATTGCTCTTAATATTGCTTCCTAATAATCCTTCCTCAGAAACGGGCAGCTAGTGGCATAGTAGAAAACAGTAATTAGCATTTAAGGGATTTTTTTTTTGTAGATACTATGAAGACCCAGTTTTATTTTGAAGTGGACAACACTTTTGAAAATGCCCTGGGTGCTTTCTGATGGAATCTCTGTCTTTTATTCCTCAGCAAAAGCATGATACACTTCATTATGAGAAGCTTATTTAACAGCAGAACATGTCTGTCATGTAGTGCTTGCTTCCCAAGACAGTATTTAATGCATGCTTTTTTATGTGCTGATAACCATCTATGTTATGCAAAGTATACCTGTGAGAGAATTTGGAAGTGTCCTTAAACCCAGGACACTTACCATACAGGAAAACATTCCTGAGAGAGGATGATGGCAGTCTCCCTCCCAGAGGGACTGTGGAATCCATTACTGTATATTTTTAGTTGCATCAAGAGATCCTTAGTCAAGCTCTCTTTTCCCCCCCCCCCAGATTTATGCCAAATGCAATTCTATTTTGGTGTGAATGTTTCCTATTTTGACAAATCCTCAGGAAAAGACATAGACATTGTGAATTGGATTTTCAACGTGTGTTACCATGTCAGCTCAGTTACAGTTGATGGCTTTGTGATTTTTTTTGTGCTAGTTAATGAATTTGTTCAGTAGTGTTGTCATTTTTTTTTCTTTACAGGCATCTGTTCAAAACAGAAGGAATGACTCCAGTTGTGCAAGATTGTTAACTACTCTAATTGTAAATAATAATTCTGAAACAAAAAGATTCTTGTATGATGTGTGCAGGTTTCCTTTAATACCATGGGTTCATCCTTCCCAAGAACTCTGGTACTGAAAGAAAAACAGAAAGAAAGGCAAGAAAGACAGACAGACAGAAAGAAAAAAAAGAAAGAAAAAAAAGAAAGAAAAAAAAAAAGAAAGAAAAAAAGAAAGAAAAAAAGAAAGAAAAAAAGAAAGAAAAAAAGAAAGAAAGAAAGAGCATAAGTTGGATATTTTTTATACTGATTTGATAATTAGCTATTAACATAATTCCAATGTTAAAGTAAGGAAAGACAAAGGACAAAGGTCTGACCTCACCAGTGCCTTCTATGAACACTGAACCCCCAAAATAAAAAATGTAAAGGTCCAGAGAAAGAGATCTCCAGTTCCCAGTGTCATTGGTTTAAGGTTTATTCTGTTATTGAATTATCTGGGGCTTGTCTCTTACAAGTCTGATCATCATTATCTGAAATATGAATAGCTTTTTCTAAGAATGAAATCTACTCCCTAATATAGGAATGGATGACAGAAACCCTCCTGAAGTACTCAACTTCCATCATCAAGAAATGGCTGCAAAGAGAAATCTAAGATCATGGAAAGAAGCATCCTGGGAGACTCTGGAACATGTAAGCTACATAAAGTTTAAAGCACTGCTACATTAGTAGGATGCACTTTTTGGAACGAGTACTGTGAAAAGAACAAAGTCCCTGGTTTGATATTACGTAGGATATGGAAACAAGCATTCAGAAAGAGGGAAAATTGGCATTAAAGCATCACAGCTGAATTTTTAACTGAACACTTTAAGCTCTTTCTTCGTGACTACAGACCCCTCTGTACAGGTTGAGACTGCACATGAGCAGAACCATGTCTGTTCTGCCTAGAAATCATTGTCAGAACCACCTCACCTCATGGGGGGATGTGGTTATTTTATCCATTTAAAACCTAGGTGCATTGTAGGTGTACCTAATCAGACAGCTGGAAAGGTGACTTTATCCCCAGCTACCCGGGGGCATCCAAGCACAGGCAGGGCCATGCTGTCTTGTAGGAGAGAATGAGCAGCTATCCCAACGGGACCTGCACAAGGCAGAGCTGAAGGGCTGCTGGGGTGAGGTCACCCTGCCTGCTGCTCCCGAGGCTGCCTAGATGCCTTCCATGGAAAACTTGTTGCCTAGAGAAAGAGAGGAACATTCCCACTCCCACCAGGCAGCAGAGGGTGAGGCTGCTGTGAGTGCAGTGCGCACATGCTGCTGGGCCTTTTGCAGCCTTCCCTCAATGCAGTCTGACGCGATGCTGGAGTGACGGAGCTGTCTTTGACTCTGCACAGCTCCGGGCAGTGACTTTTTCCCCCTGCTGATCACAAAGCTGCCTCACCAGCTGTGTGCCCCCATCTGAGAGCCCCCACGAACTTAGGTAGATGTTCCTAGAGAAGCCACGGTCTGCTCTGCTGCAGCCCAGCCAAAGCAAATGAGCGTGCTGGAGCATTCAAACATAACGAAGTGCTGCTGTAGTGTTATCTTGCCCCATCTCTTCCGCCTTGCTCTGGTGGGCTTCCCTCTCAGAGTGAAACACAAGGAGGAGACTAACACGGTGTTTCCTCTTGCCTGATGTTTGCTTGTTATTCCAGCTAATTTGCTCCAAGAGAGGAAGTAAACTGTGTTTCAGACAGCACCATTAGTTCTGTCCTTTTATGCTAACGGGACATCTCCTGGCATCATTTAAAAAAACAGAATTCGTGAAAAATCATTCACTTTTTTTTAATGAAAAGAAATCCCCACCTCCCCCTCCCCACACCCCCTCCAACCTGGGCTGATTGACAAAGTGAGCAGAATCCGTGTTCTCACACCAGCAGGTATCTATTACATGAGAACTTTCTTCTGGCGCCAGGAGGTATTTAGAGCGTTTGCCTGGCCATTCCGCGGGGAAAACGCTTCTGGGGCTTGGGGATACCCGAGCAAGCCTCGGGGCTGGCCAGGCTCCGGGGAGAACGGCGAGCTTTAGAGCTGATAATGTCATTATGGCACTGGAAGTGTCGTGGGGAGGATAATGAAGAGGTAGCGATTTCTTCCCTCGGGGAAGGTGGTGTCGCCTCATGCTGCCGGGCGAGCTCCCCTTTGGGGAAATCAGCGTCTCAAAGGCCAGAGCTACGCGGGTTGTTTTCTTATTATTGTTATTTGGAAAGCACGTCCCCGCTTGGGCTCAGAGGCTCTGAGCGGGGAGCCGGACCCCGCTGCCCCGAGCGGAGCGAGCAGCCCCGCACCGCTCCCACGGCACAGCCGGCGCTCTCCCGGAGCCGAGAGTGGCCTCTGGTGGTGCAGGGGATGGGCCGAGCGCGGCCTTCGTCAGGGTGACTCGTTAACCATGGCCCTTGATGGGAAAGGTCACGTTCAGTAGGCAAGATGAATTCTAGTAAATGCTTCCCCCCACCCTGCCATTTTTAGAGTCATATAATGCCCCGGGTTGGAAGGAACCTCCAGAGCTCATCTAGTCCAATGCCCTGCTGAGAGCAGGGACATCCTCAACTAGAGCAGGTTGCTCAGAGCCCCAGCAAGCTTCACCTTGAATGTTTCCAGTGATGGGGCCTCCACCAGCTTTCTGGGCAACCTATTGCAGTGTTCCCCCACCCTCAAAAAACTTCTTCCCCATGTCCAACCTAAACCTACCTTGCTATAGTTTAAAACCATTGTCCCTTGTTCATCACTACAAGCCCTTGTAAACAGCTTTCCCACACGCCCCCTTCAGATACTGGAGGCTGCAACAAGGTCTCCCCAGAGCCTTCTCTTCTCCAGACTGAACAACCCCAGCACCCTCAGGCTGGCCTCGTAGGAGAGATGCCCCAGACCTCTGATCATTTTATCCTGTTTGCTTTATTTGACATGGATCGACCCACTAAGTAGTTTTTAATTTTCTTATATGGTGGAAGGACAGTTTTGGGGACACTCCCCCCCCAAATACACACAGACACACCCTAATTCCTAATAACTGCTGAGGCCGGAGGTTCCTGCGTTCACCCGGAATGTTCTCAGGCTCAGCTCCAGCCACAGCTCACATGGGGCATCCCCAGGTAGGTGGCTGCCAGGGTACTGGGACTCAGGCACCACAGCACTGTCACCTTAGGGAGCAACAATACGAAAGGACACACTTTAGCTGTGCCTTGACCTATTGCTGGTCAAGGACAAGGCACCCAGGGCACAGGCAAACAGCAGGGGCAGGATTGGTGGGGGAGTGAGGGGCACTGCATAGCCTCACTGGCTGCCTTTACTGGAGGAGCTGAGCCACTCACTCCACGATGCAATTGGCTCTAAGTAGCACTTAAACATTATAATTGATCCACCTGCTTTTCCTACAGGAGCTGCAATACCAAGGATCCCTTCACAGCAGAAGCCCCACATGCCTTCCACACAGCTTGGGGGTGTGTTGGAGAGAGTCGTGGAGACTGACACCTTTGCCAGGCGCTGTCCTCCTCCCCTTGCTCACCACCCTAAGAAAATGAGCAGAAACTGCCTCGTTACACCAAGATCTTGCCAAGAATAGGTGCAAGTGCCCTTCACACCAGAGCTCAGTGACTCCATAACGTGGCCAAGTTTGAATGCCGAAGGAAAGCCTTGTTTGAAGCTCTTTATCACAAACACTGCCTCTGCCTCCTCCAGCCTGCTGTGTCTCTGCCAGCACCCCAGAGGATGAAAGCAAGACATGAGATTTTTAGCAGTTCTGCCTCCTAACCTTGAAGATAACCCGTGCTTTACAGACTTGGACTCTGGATAGTTTTTGCTATAATTTATTCTGTAATTTTAAGAAGACAACAAAAGGATTATTCCCCCTCTGCCTCACCTGGGGATGCACTCACCCAGCACCATCCCTCACCAGGCCTCACGTGTAGCATGGAACACCCTGATCTGTTGCACAGATAAAGGAGAAACCTGGTTTTCACAGACTCCTCTTTCATTGGTTAAATGTATTTATTGCCTCCTGGAAAAGTGTGAGAGAAAACACCGTTCTGTCCTGCTGCACCTGTCCAAATCTCCTCAGCAGAGAAAAGCTGCTTTTTTATGACCTTGGGACCCACGATGGTGGCAGAAGCAGAGCTCCTGGGTAAGACCTTCTCTATAGCTTCTTTCCACAGAGGAACTGGTTTAGCTGCTGTTCTCCCTCCACGTGCTGTCTGGTCTTTGCAGACCTAGGCTTACCTGGCACCACATGCAGCATGCAGGGACAGACCCTGAAACAGGGGAGGATTCTGGCCTCAGAGTCTGGGCATAGATCAGACTGTGGTTCAGTAGAGAAAAGGGGAAAAAACTGCTGCCCTGGTATACCAGGAACATTCTCCCTCCTCAGCACACAGAGAGCATAAATGATCCAAGTCATGACACAATGCCCCAGCCACATCAAATACTTTATCCTGAAAATGCTATTATCTTCAGGGTCTCAGAAATTTGATGCAGTTTGATGGACATAAGAGGAGTCAGGTCTACTCAGTTTTGTTGGGCGTAAAACTGCAATCACCCCCGAGGTTCACTCCTGATTTATTCCATTATATTTCCCATTTCCTTTAGTAATCAAGAAGCAGGCAAAAGCCATCTGAGAATTTGGCTATTTCCACCCACACCCTCCCCACCAATCCCTTAATTAAATGATGTCTGTTATGCGTTACCTTTAATCCCTCAAGGCAGAGCTAAGCACGAAAGGTGAGATTTGCCATTGTGGCTTTTAAGACTGGGTACCAGTTTCTTCTTTGTTTAAAGAATTCAGCTCTTTCTCCCATTAATCTTTAGCAGGGAAAGCGTTCAGCCCACACCTGTATAAACAACCTAGATGGAGACAAAAGTAAACTTGTATCTCTTCCCCTGCAGCATCTTCATACACATACATATCCATATCAATGGATAAAGTTAATTGGGGAGGCAGAGCACCACCAAAGTCCAGCACATTCCCCTTTCACCATTCAGCATGAGGGACCCAGCCAGAGCATGGTGGTGTCAAACCAAGTTCAAGAGATCCAATTGCAGGCTCAGCTGCCTCTTTCGGTGGTTCAAGAAATGTCAGGTTTCAGTTGGAAAAGTCTCTGCTAAACCCTGCTCTGATGTGGCTCGAGCCCCAGCGGCTGAAGCCGAGGTTTATACAGCATTAAGTGGCCCCGAGTAAGACCACACAGTTGGCAGGGAATGGAGTGTAAAGTGCTGGGAGAAAAGGTGGCTGGTGGTGCCAGGAAAGTTGTGAGACAGCAACCAGGAAGGTTCCACTTGTCTGGGAGGGAAATGGAAGGGAAAAACTGGGAGTAAAAATTACGGGACAAGATCTTTCCACCTGTTGTGGCCAGTAGATTGTTTTCCACAAAGCAGATTGTTATTCTGCTTCCCTATCTGGGCAGGACTGCGAAGGCCAACAAGGAACTAAAGGCCAGCTATTTGTCTTGGAAAGAAGGGGCATTTTGGGGAGGGATACAGGTTGTTGGTTGATATTTTATTGTTATTCTTGATTTATACCCCTGTTGAATTTGCATATCAGCATTTCTGGTGGATGTTGGGTCACCCCTCTCCCGTGGACTCTCTAAGTGGAATTTGTTACGAAAACCCAGGAGTGGCTTGAAAAGCTGTCGTGTTTACTTTGCTCTCGGACACAGCTGTAAACAACCCAATTAACTGGCATTTAATTAACTGTTCTGAGGATGCAGAAGCCTTTGGACGCTGTCTGTAGCTGCACCTCAAGTTATTGATGCCATCAGCTTTTCTCTCAGTTCCAGAGAGTTTTTGAGTTGCTCAAAAAAAAAAAAAAATGGCAAATCCACCTGTGAGTGCCGCGACTCCTGCTGCCTCTGCCCCCTCCAGAGGGCACTGGGCTGGGGAAATCGCGGTGGGCGGGGGCCTTACCCGCAGCCCACAACTGGCCCCCTCCTGCCGCTCGCTCGGCAGTGGGAAGCCGGGCTAGGCACGGGTTTATACGGAGGAAAAAGGAATCTCCCGACCTCGCAAGAGAGGCAAGAGGAGAAGCGAATGCAGGTGGGGTTGCGGGCAGAGCCCAGGGTCGCGCTTAGCCAGGTGGCTGCGCCCTTAAAGACAGCAAGCGATGGTCCGCTGGTCGCATTTTCGCGATCAGCCCTTTGCGGTATTTTCCGCCCTCCGAGGCGAGGAGCGGAGGGTCTGACCTGCAGAGCGGGGCTCGTTGTCTCCGCGGCGTTACTCCCACGAGCGCACGCACACCTGGAAACACCCCCCCCCCCAATATTTCCTCCCCCCCCCGGGGCTCTGGCTCCGCGCCCCGCCGCCCCAGCCCCGCCGCGGAGAGCAGCGCAGCGCTGCGCGGAGAGGCACCGCCTACGGCGCGGGGCTCAGCCGACCCTACCCCTCCTCCGCGCCCTCTCTCCCTCCCCTCGCCCCGCAGATGGTTTGCTCCGCGGACACCCGATATATAGCGCTGTCAAGGGGCGCATCCCCCCTCCCCGGCCCCCCCCCCCCCCCCCCCCCCCCCCCCCCCCCCCCCCCCCCCCCCCCCCCCCTGCGCCCCCGCCCCCCCCCCCCCCCG
>JAOEGS010004477.1:75782-97528 GCA_025447755.1 Corythornis vintsioides | reverse complement strand
AAATTATAGCTACTTCTGGTCAGAAGCAAATTATATTAGTGAACTCAGTCCCATAAATGAATATTAATCCCCATCATTTTTGAGCAAAATATCAGAGGTTCTGATACTTTGGCATGTACAGAAGGTACTGAAGCTCACTTACTGCCAGTGGAATAATTACCTCATTTTCCGCTTTTTGTTTTCAGCGATTTTCAATATCCAAATTATATTTAATGTAATTTCATTTCACATGATTTTTCTTTGTCACCATGCTCTCTTTAAAGAAAATCTTGACACAAAATGCCACCCATGACTAAGTTCTCCCTTACAAGTTGACAGCAAGGGCTAAAGCTATGTGCGTGAAGACACAGTGTCCTGTCCACCCTGTTCTAATGTCCTTAATTTCTGAAGCTTCTCAGAATCTGCTCTGAGAATCTTGCTCTGGCAACTTCAACCATTATTTAATCTAAAAGTGGATAGGTTTTTGGTTTTTTTTTTTGAGAATGAAATTGTCCTGTACAATGTTCTAGTTCTGGACTTGGCTCCAACTCACATATCAGCATTGCCAAAAGCTTGAGAGTCCATGGCCCCTGAATACTGCTCCACTTATAGGCAATCTACAAATCTTGAATTTATAATTGAAAACATAAATTGGTTTCTCAGAAGGGATTTTTTTCTGAGCCCTTTTTGGCAATTACAAGAAGTGCCTTGTTCCAGCTAAACAAACGTGACGTTTTTACATTGCTATGGAAAGTCCTAAACCTCCATCTGTTTTAGAACATACCAGATTCCTTTCTTGAGATGAGGGACATCAGATCACACATTCCCTGTGACAGGGAGACATTCATAGTCCATTTTCTTTTGCGGTCCTTGTCATAGAAGTTATCTTAAGGTCCATGGACTGTATTCACATAGTTGTGCTCATTTACCAATTGACCTCTGAATTTGTTCTGTTTTCTGAAACACAAACTCATCTCCTTCTCTATGGGAAATTGCAGATTGCTTTCAGACTGGAAAAATTGTAGCTGTTCTTTAGTTTTGTTTTTCATTCTTTCAAAGGGAAACGTACACTTTGTTGGCTTGATATACTCCCATGGCTTTTTTTCCCCCCTCTACCACATATTAATAAATGTTTATGGTTGTTTTGAAAGCATTTGCAGGGAACAGAAATCTTGTTACCCAACATGATCACTGTATCAGTATTTCTTTTCTTCGATATTGGAAATAGGCTACAGAAGAAGACAAAAATCTAAAAATGTAACACTTGAGTGTATCCAGCCAACTCTTTTCTCCCTTCCTTTCCATGACCTTGGACTGCAGCGTTAGCTTCTCGTATACAACAAAGCTTTGTAGAAAACAGTCTGGGAAAAGAAATTAACCAAGATCTTGATACCATATGCCTAAAGTTTCCACATGTTTATGAGAAAGGAACTTCAAGTACTGAAAACAATGCTCACGTCATGCTTTTGCAAGCTTTCCACTTTTGTTTGTTAAAAATATCTCCACAGACTTTCCCATAACTAAATGTTCATAGCTATACCACCTCCAGCTGTGATCTCATCAAATGTCCCAGGCAGAGCAAGGTTGGACCCAACTGGTTCCTGTATGCAGAGTTTCTAAGAAAGGTCATGAGCTGAGAAGGATGTGATATCAGTAATATTAGGTATCAAAATCTTGGATATCAGAAACCCTATTTTAACCCTGGGGTTTGCTACCCACAGAAGAAGTTGTTTGACAATGAGACCGTGTAGCAATGAATTAGTAGCTCTTCAAATCAACAACTATTTTTTTCAAATAAAATATGCAAAGATAGTCTGAGTTGGGGAACAGCACACTTTGATTTATGAATACAGTACAGGAAAAGCGGCTTGGATTAGAAAACAGCTTCTGTAAAAGGAATGTTTAAGAAATGTTTTGGCACAAGCATTTGATTATTTTGTAGGGGTCTGCTGGAGAGTCAAGGTAAGATTCACAGTGATAGCTGCTGCTTCTGTGAGCCCAGGAATAACATCACACAGCCCTTCCTAAAGCATACTTCCATTATTATGGAAATTGAAGAATCTGGAGGGAGTTACTTGGGCATTACCTCTGTGTTCACACCTGGTTGGTATTTTCATAAGGACTTACTTTGTTTACTTGGCTAGTGTTCTAATGTGTTTGTTGAAATAAATAGTTTTTAAAACACTATGCTTTTCTTTGAAACAGGAAAATTAGCCTCGAGTGATAAAATGGCTACAAAATGACCTTTCATTTGGATTATTACCAAAGAAAGTGGTTTCAGGTAAAAGCATTATCTTCTTATTCAACTTTAAGATGGATCTGGTGAGTGTTGTCTATTTTGAAGAGCCTCTAGTGTCCTGAAACTTAATTTGTATTGTCTCATTGAACAGTGAGACAGCTGATGTGCTGTTCATTGAGTATAAAAACAAGCTGGTCTCCCAGTTGATAAACAGTCATGATAAACAGCCTTACAGTAGCATGTTCTTACTCTCACAACACTGCTTATTAGCTTAGAGATTTCCTCACTAGCCTGGCAAGAGGTCCTTTGCTCTGTCAGCTCAAACTGTTTTAAAATTTAATGTATCATATTCATCTCTTTCATGATTTGTCAACTACATGCAATTCTACCTATCTTTTTATCCCCATGAACAGCAGTTTAATGTTCTGTTCTTTCCTGCATCAGTTTCCAGTACTCAGAACAAATGCATGACTCAAGTTCACAGTTTAATCTGTAGACTTGATGACAAGCAATGCAGCTAGATGCAAGCAAATCCCATTTTCCACAGACATACATCATGCCCACCTTCTAGTGTTACACAAGATCAAAGAGACAAGTGACCCATTAAACTGAGAACAAAGTCATTCATAGAAGTAGCTCAACATGCCCAGAGGCTTTCTTTTTTAAGGACTGAAGCTAAGATTTGGAATTCACATCACTCTGATATATTCAAGAGGCACGGGAATCCTAGAATTTGCTGGATAACCTGCAGCTCCCACTGATAATAGCTAATTCTGAGAGTGCTCTTGCACCACTTAAGAGAATATGCTTGCCAGGGTGTCTTTATCTAAATGTGACTATTAAAGGGTGGATAGAGTATGCTGAAGGCTGCAACACATACATTTGCATGCATCACATCTCTCCAGGGTGCAAAATGATGTTGAAGTCAAAGACTTTGGCAAGTATATTGCATTCAGAGTGATACGATTTTCTCACATCCATTTTGAAGGACATCAGCAAACAGCAAGAAAACCTTAGGTAACAATTATTTACTTGCCTCTGTTGAATTCAGGAATTAAACCTTAGGCATTCCACCTAGAAAACCATCAGCTAAAAATCTTTGAACACTGGGAACCTGACACCATAGTACCCATGCCAAGCACAGCTGATAAGGACAAATATGGAAGGTTTGTAGAAGCAACTACAAGAGAAAGAGATAAAAAGAAACTCAGGGGAAACATTATCATTGTTATGGTAGGGTATGAACTGCAAAGGTTTCAGGGCTGGCTTACTACCCTGACTGAGAGGGGCAAGTATGGTGACCTAGTTACCAACATTAGTCAGCTGCAACAGGCATACTTCAAGAGAAATGGGTGAAATAAACCACAAAGAGATTAAAATAAAACCCCACAATATTGGCTCAGAATCTGAATTTCTCCCTCAAAAGACCAGAAGTTATAAACTTAGCAATGTTCCTTATCAATTGTACTGAGAAAGAAAGAATAGGAACAGATGATCTAAAGACAACAAAAGAATGCTTTGCATACTATCAGGAATTTAAATACAAATGAAATAAATGGCTTCGAGAATAACCAGTCAAAGAGTTAAATGTACTCTACAACTAGCCTTAGCAATGCATGAGAACAGTGGCAGCTAGATAACACCCTGAAATTTTAGCTTTTGGGGTACTAGAAATTGTGCTCAGTGAGGAGTATTGGGGGGGGGTGGTGCATGTGGAAGGACAGAAATCTCATATGTTTCAGTTTGAACAATCTGTAGAAAACAGCTTCCATCCAAGCAGGTTAATTTTTCAGCCTTAAATTGTTTCCCAGACATTGCTGGGGAAATCAGAGACCGAATGCTAACTAAAAAAAAAAAAAAAAAAAAGCCCTCAACTTCACTTTCTAAAATTATACATATGCAACAACTTAAATGAACCACTGTCCTGTTTACACTATGTTTTGCAAAAGCCAAAAGATATAAAACAAACCCCTATCATTACAATAAAAGCTTCTTGTACATTTTGTGATATGCTCTGTCTGCACATGAGCCTGGAGAAAGTTGATTCCATGCACAGGAGAGTACTTTAAGTTATTAGCCTTTTTACCTTATGTCAAAGAAAAATCTGAACAGGGAGGTTTAATGCATGTTCAGTCTGTAGAAGACAATGCTCTTAGTTTCATGTGTCCCTGCGAAGGAAAAAAAAAAAAAAAAAAAAAAGTGTGTTCCTGGTTCTGTCACTTCTCCCAGTCACAGTAAAATAATCAGTCTATTTCTTGGTGAATAACAGGGACTTTTATCAAAAGAACCTAATGTGATACCTTGGTTATAGTAAAAGCATTGCCAGTATTGTAGCAGCATTGGCAGCCGCAGTAGCTCTAGGTCCTGTGTAGGAAGGCACACAGAAGAAAAGTTTGTTTGAAAAACAGTTGTATCAGACCATGAAAGAGGTTTTGTACCATAGCTTGAAAGCCTCCAGGTGAATGCAATAGATGTACACATCAAATAGAAAGGTGCATACTACTATGGCTGAGATACTGTGGCTCTGGGAAGGAAGTTCAGTTTAAATCAGTATAAAATTAATCCTTTCCTGTTGTGAAGGAAGTTCTCTGACACTAAGTAAATCTGGGCTTTGGAGGCTTACAAGTCCAACATGGAACCACCATTTTCCTGTCATACACATTAGAAGATGAAATTTATGACCTTTTAGTAGTTGGGTGTACCTGTCTGCTATCATAACTTTCCCAATATTTTAGAGATTTCCCTGCTTTTTTAGGACAGTAGCAGCAGCAAATCTCTGACCTGCTTGTCACTGCCATCAGAATGACACATGGCAGTCATTCACACATTGCTCACACCAAGAACAACAAGTCAGACAGCTACTACAGAAGTTATAATGTCAGATGACATAGTGGATGCTTTGACAACTCTAACCAGCTAAAGATCTAAGTGACATACCTCTGTGTGCTTGAGAAGCCCTCAGTGCCTCTCGATGACAGAGAGTCTGAGAAAGCTGAATCAAAGAAGGACTTAAGCCAAATCCTCAGCAAGGTATCTGTATGTAAAAACATAGCTCATTGCTCCCCTACACCCATTCAGCAGAGTTTTGCAAAGGGGAGGCTGAGCACCTTAGGCACAGTTGTCATAATGAGGCTTAGAGGTGGGGGAATCAGTAGTATTTGTGGGTGTTCTCAGCAGAGGTATCTGACAACTCCTGTGTACTTCCTTGCCAAGGGCAAGCAGGAGGCTTAAGAGAGTCATGGTACTAAAGACCCAGGTGAAAGCATATCCCAGCTACTTCTTTTAGATGCAAGAGAGAACCTTAATTCATTTAGCGTCTAATTAAAAATAAAATAGCCAAGTGTCAGACTTGGTAGATATTACCTTTGTCAGGTACCAAAATTTCCTTTGCTCTTGAACAGCAGTGACATATCCTCAGGTGGTATCAGCTGCACTACTTCTGCTTTTTCAAACTTCTTCCCTTTCATGCCTTTGGACTTTGTACTCCCAGAAAGATAACAGCTCCACTCAAAAGAAAATAGACTTTCCAGATATCAGCCATTATTATTTTTAAATATGAGTTTTGCCTCAAGGTTTATCCTCATGACATACCCAAATCATTAAAAAAAAAAAAAAAAAAAAAACAGCCAGAAAGAAACTGCCTCACTCCTATACTCAACAACTTCTCTAGTACAAGCATTCCCTTTACCCTTTATAAAAATCAGCTGTTCTTTTATCAGATTCAGCTGTAAAGATTCACAGGTGTCCTCCCTCATCTTCCCTTTGCATCTGCCAACACCCTCTATCTTCATTACAGTTTTTTTTTGGCTGCAAGTTTAGCATATTTCCTATTGTTTGCAAATGTTGTTTGAAGAAACATTATTAGAAGGTCTTACAAAACCTCACACAACTCCTCCTTTAGGAGAAGAAATCTGTTAGTAGCAAAATTTTCAAAAGAGGTCCCTGCACTGCCTGTGCAGTGAAGATCAGAGACTTGAAATTCTGACTGAACATGATGTAGCTGAAGCTTAGCTGTGAATTTTAGCCTGCAGGCAATTGCCTCCTCTAGGAGAATCTGTCTAGTAATAAGACTCTTAGATAAGTGTATAATTGAATTTCTGTTGCAATTTTTAAAAATAGAACATTTCCTGTGGTATAAGAATTGAACCATGGGCTTTTTTCTTACTGTGACTTTAATATTGACAAAGACAATACTGTCATTTGAATAACAAAATGACTAGGATGAACCTGCTAAATCTATTGAATATTGTTTATAAATCCTAAAATGTAGTCTAGGCCTGTGGAAACATATGGTTAGGGAAACAAATTGCTCTTTCAGAAGTAGACATTTGATGTTACTGTTGACTCTGGAGCACATGCAGAAACCTAAAATATGTACAAGTTGATCTTTATTCTCTTTTAATCTGACATTTTCCAAATACCACTGCTCACAAGGGGTAATGAATGGGTTCCTGAAGAGTTTGGGTTTGATTTTTTTACTATCTGTGGGTAAAGAGGTAGCCAAAAGGACCGCACAACCATGGGTTTCCGATGCTGAAATCATTATCTTGAGTATCGCTGCAAAAAGGTGATAAACTGAGTCACAGAAAGTGTATATTGACAGCTGAGAAAGAACCTGAACCTACCTTCTCCTAACTACCCATCACATCTTTTAATCAAGTGAATTTTAAATACAACTTCAAAGGCTGAGCAATGCTACATCTGAAAATCCAGACTGTCAAACTGAGAAAAAAGCAAAGTCTTGAATAGGCAACTATGTAGCTGATGATCTGTGCTGAATGATAGAGACTTGACATTAGTCTATAAACAGCATCTCTGTTAATAATCTAAAAGAGGAGGAGCCGGGAAATGAGTCAGTGGAGGTTGAGTCTCTTTCATGTGGATGCTGCCTTCTTATTTTAGATTTCTTCTTCCCACTCCTCTGTCAAAGAGATCTACACACATCTGCTATTATGGGT
Organism: Corythornis vintsioides; assembly: GCA_025447755.1. NCBI lineage: Eukaryota > Metazoa > Chordata > Aves > Coraciiformes > Alcedinidae > Corythornis > Corythornis vintsioides. The sequence continues at coordinate 90,352 of JAOEGS010004477.1, read as the reverse complement.
TAGATTAGGCATCTGGGACAGTTTTGTGGTTTTATCTTTTTCTTTTCTGGTTTTTTTTTTTTTTTTCAATAGTGCTGAAGGAAAGGTAGTTTCTCTAGTGCCTAGAGGAATGGAAATAACTGTATTAACATTGAAAACAAATCTCTATTAGAAAGTAACATTCTTTAGGTCTAACCAGTTTGATAAAATTTACTTACACCATAAGAACAGAGTAAAGAATTGCAAAGTTTAATATATTTTTTTTAATCTTTCATAGTGTGTTTTTGCATGTACACATATATAATGTATGTTACTAAATATATATTTACTAAAAAGTGTGTGTATACAAAGTGTTACATTTAATTTTTATGCTTTGGCAAAAGTGCACAAAAATAATTCATCCTTGTCTGAAATATCACAAAGAAGCAGCATTGACCACTGTTTCCTGAAAAAAATCCCACCAGTTTATTAGAAGTGGTAATAGATTTTTAATTGTAGTGCTATCAGCTGATACCACAGAATCATCTAGGTTGGAAAAGACCTTCGTTTGGCAGCTATTAGGGGTGAAAACAACTCATTTTTAGAGCAATCTATCAGATAGAGAACACTGGGCCTATAAAGTCTCTTTGCTGCTGCATAGTTGAGTAATGAGAAGGCAAAACACATTCCTGATAGAATATAAATAAAGTTCTGCACCTTCAAATCCAGCCAGAATCTCTCCTGATCATCAAAAGGATGAATTGCCTCACTGCTCAGCCTTGGTGCAGCACTGTATACCTTGAATCTGAGCCAGGCTAGAATATATAAGGAAAGTCTCCATCAGAAAGGTTCATGCAGATTATTTCCCTTCTGGCATCACGAAACTCAAAATGGCCACACTGGCAGGTTGCCAGCACACAGAGTGCCCGTAAATACCTTTGAAGTTGTTAGATGCTGGTATTTCTCCTGTAAGATGGAACCAAATCTAATTTGCATGGATTTATTAAAGGTACTATTTCATGTGATGTACAATGACCTATCTTGACTTTATTCCAAAATAAAGGCCTTCTAGCACAATAGAACATCCTCTGTGATTTTTTTCAGGAGGCACCAGAACTGTGCTTTAGTGGACAGTTCCTGCTTTCTCAAGAGGCTTGAGTTGCTTTGCAGAACCATACAATAGCAGCATCCACTATTGGCAAAGTCCCTAACACCCTTTACTGCTTTTCATTTGTTTGCGACATTTTTTTCCCCACCTACTGCCATGGACAGCTAATCATGCCACCGGGATACCAATTATTTTCCAGAAGTCACTATCTGTGCTTTTGCCCTTCAGAAAAGATAAAGGTGTCACAGGTCATGTAATCTGTACTCTTGGGGCTGGGCTTGTTCTGCCTGTTAACCCTATTGTGCTAACCTTTTAGGTTATTTTTAGGCAGACAATCCTCCAACCAAAGTCTAATGTATCCCACCTCGTTAGAAGGAAAACTGCATGAATCATGGAGAATTGTAGCGTTTGCATGGGAGTGAAGAGCAGCAGCTGTGTCAGCATGGTGCTCACTATAATTACACCTCCAGGTTACTTTACAGTATACTGCTGGGGTGTGCAGGGTGAGTTACTGTTTCAGTGACAGCGCATGAATCACTGCTGCTGTACTTGTTTCACTCAGAGTAACTATGAGCAGCACTGAAATAGCATTAATTTGTCGTGTTAACCCAGAAGACTGTTGGTTTTGGTGTTTCCAATGCCTAGTGTGAGGGCTACAAGTTTCCTCTTGTCACTATGCAAGTAATGACTCTCAAGACAGGGTCCAGGGAGTCTACTGTCAGCCTGGGAAAGTATCACTTCACTTTTTTTGCCTTGTTTTGTAATTAATTTTGTTTCTGCTCTGCAGAATTAATTTTAAGTGGCTGAAATACAGCCCAGGAGAATGGCCAGTGATCTGGAAGACAGGAATACTGTTTTTTTTAAATTTCATTCTGCCACCTGTTTGCAATGCAGGTATGAACAGACTGACCTAGAGACTTGAGAGGTCAGGACAAACATATCCTGACTTGTGTACATATATATAGATATCAGCACATGATTTATTATCCCATCAGTCAGCCTAATGTCTTATCACTTCACAGAGCATGAACTTATTTATCACAATACCCAGCTGACAGATGTGCTGGGAGGGACTTTGGGTGGCACGGGATGCAATGTGAGATCCTCCCCATGGCATTGTGTGGAGGCTGCCACTAGGCAGCACATCCCAGGTGGGCAGCACATCCCACCATCTTGGCCCCTGCACCCGTGTGTGGGGTTTGGCGAGAGCTGCAGCACATGGCTGACGGGATCAGACGTGTCTGGTGCCATTCCACAGACGTGAAAGGTATGGGGCAGAAGTATGAAGTGGGAGTAAGCAGTCAATCAAAGCAGAGCATTTAGTAGAGCTCAGGAAATTAGTGAAAAGCTTTGGATAATATAGATTAAAATGCATATCTTAAAATGCACATTTCTCATATTCTTATGACTAAACAGCAGATTGTTCGAGCAAGTGTAGCAAGTGTTAGTTTCTGAATATTTTTTCATTTGTGAGGGAAAAATAAGGCATAGATAGATAGATTTTCTTGGGATCACAAAGCAGGTTCTAAGGCACAGTTCAGGAGCTGATCCTGGACTGGATTGCATCAGTCACTGTGTCATTGTGAGGCTCATGGTAACTTGAAAAATATGTTTTATGATTAAAACCCCTTTTCTAATGGCTGACACCTTCTATAAAGACAAATGTCATACCAAAATATCAGTATTTTAAGAAATAAAAATCTCTGAATAGTTTGCTATGAAGAATATTTTTATGAGGCTTATTTCCCTAATTAGAAGTTACCAGGGCTTTACCAGAGCAGTCTTATAAGTGTTTATGGGGGATATTGAATAAAACACAGCCTTATGCTAAGAGTAAATGTCTCCTGTTATTAGTAATAGCTAGTGAAAAAGCTTATCCATTGTGTTTTGGCACCCATGGATTTGTTCCTGATTGTGCACTTGTCCTTTGTGAGTGTGAAAGATGAAGGTAATTTTTTTCTTTTAGCTGAAGAAAGTTGTATGGCACAGAGCTGCCATAACAGTAAAAGCAGAGGGACTGTGGAAGAGGTAGATACAGTCACCTTCTGTAATAGGGAAGAGCTTCATGAGAAATCTGTGGTGTGTTTAGAAGCACTTAAGAGCCCAGCACAGTTTTATTAATGGTAGATGAAATACGAATAAGAAATATTACCCCTCCCCCCAAAAAAGGCTCAACAATGCAAAAAAAACCATACAGTCCTTTTTGGTCAACATCAAGTTCTCTGATGAAATGTTGCCAAAATTATTTCCCTACAAATCATCTCCTCTGAGTTGTTAGTTTATCTTCCAACAGCACTAGACAAAAATGCAACAACTCTCACATCTGTTAGGCCATTATTATTTCATGTGTGGGGTGACATTGCCACTTGATGATGCATGCTAATGATGCATAATAGCCTGGTGGCCTGGTTTTTGATGGAGAAAATTTGGTGAAGTTCTGCCCACTGCCATTATAGGCACTGGGCAAAAATCTCTTATTTTGGCTACCCTTTTATAGTGCTGTGTACAAGTGCTCCATCAGAATGCTGGAGTATTTTGATGCCAATGGTTTAATAGGAATATCATTGTGGCTGTGTGCAGTATCCTGAGCCAGTTCTGCGATAAATACAGAGTAAGACGACTTATGCCTCCCATATGAGCTTTTTCTACCCCTTAAGTCCCTCAGACAAAAGTGGTAATTTTCATTTCCAAACGCTCCTTTGCATTGCTTTTCAGCACTTCTGTTGCAAGGTTACAACATCTGTTTTCTCTGTGGCCCCTGCATGATTTGTCTATATGAACATAATCTCACCACAAACAAGATTTATTAAAAAGAGAAAGAAAATGAACTTGGAAAAAAAAAAGATAATATTTAAAATTCAACACAAATTTATTTACACTCTTTGTGAGTTAAACTGTTCAGCTGTGTGATAAATGTAAAAAGAAACATGAATAGTTCACCTTCCATGAAAAACAATCTTCTGATTATTCAAATCCCTCGTTATTATGAATTTTCTGTCTAGAGAGAGGTATCTTAATTATTTCTCAGAAGAGATTTCTCCAGGTGAACATAGAGTAGAAACAGAATCTATCATTTTCACTGACAGCTGGCTCATTGAGGTTATCTTAAATGTGATTAACAGTTACTTCTCAAATGCTCAATTATGTGTTTCAGAGATTGTCTCACACAGGTTGTAATATCTCAGCAGAGCAAAAGTTATCCAGGCATCAGATTTATCAATTTTTCTTTTACAAGAGTTTTTCCTTTGAGTCAATTTTTCCTGCCCTAATAATATGAACTATAGGTAGCTTAATATTTGTCCAGTCTGAGTCTTGTAGAGAGTTTATGACTGTCTTTGAAGGAAACAGGTCAGAGTTGGAAAACCTGAGCCGACTGCCTCAGACTTTCTAAAATCAGCCTGAAGTCTGAAGTATCTCTGTCTTAATAAAATGCAATTCCTCTTTTTTTTTTTTTTTTTTTTTCTGTGATGGATTTAATCTATTCTCAGAACTCTTAAAATGCAAGAAATAAAGAGAAATTACTATAAGCATCCACACAACCATGATGTGCCACTGGCACGATAATGTGAGGAACATCGGAAGTGTGTGACTGAACGTGCCCTTCACCTACTGCCTTCTAGATTGGATGTGAAGGCCTTGGACTGCTAAAATTAAGATACTTCAGTTAAAGATGGTGCCTTGTCCTAGTCTGACACAAAGTAATAATGCAATTAGGAGAGGCTGTCTGACTAATAAGCAGAGTGTCACTGTGGGCTGTAGGATGTTTTTTCTTGCCACCTCTAAGAAAATGGAGATTTTCTGTTGGGCTGAGCTGTGCAAAACCATGTCCTCATCAAGATCAGACAAGAGGCAAAGGATGTGTGCTGAGACCTGCCCTGAGAGATGCTGTCAGACTGATGGTGATACTCTCCTTGTCAGTCTCTTCCAGTGGGCTCAGCTTACCGACATGAAGCATATGACCACATCAGCCTTACACGTGGGTTGGTGGGGTACTACATGCCAGATATTCCTTTAAGTCCATGAAGAAAACCTTCAAGTCTTCTCTCATCTTGCTGTGTCCCACGCATGGGCCCCTACACAAGCAGAGACAGCAGCATTTCACTCCCTGTGACTCTTATTGACTATTCATCTTCCTCTTAAGCATTTTGGTCCTTGCCAGATGTCTTCAGGTGTTACAACATTAAAAGGCATTTCCTCCCAGCTAACTTTAGCCATCTCAAACTTGGGTGTCTGCAAGATAGTTGTTTCTTCTCTGTCTAATGAGGACATTAGACAGATACATTCTATGCTTGGAGATTATTCTGTAACCTCATATGAGCATATGATGAATGTCTTTCTGCAGACATCTCTCCCTCACTGTTTACTTGAGTCAACTAACCTGGACAGAAAATGAAATTCCATGATGACTAAAGTCAGGTGGGAGAACCACCACCATAAGTATTCTAAAGACCAAATCCCTCTGTGGGATTAGCAGCCTTGCATTACTACTCCCATTTGTAAAATATGTATCATGATTTCAAATGTCTTCAAGGTTGTGTTAGGATAATGGCTGCTAAAAGTCTGTGTTAAAGTCTCTTCTCATGGGTGGTAAACTCAAACTGGGTTGAAGACTTGGGTCTTATCTGTCTTCTTGATAAAAAGAGGAACTCCTTGTTGCTGAGCCTCAAATGAAAGAAAATTACATTTGGCCATGTCTGCTCCTTGCTCTGATCATACCCTCCCTGGTGTAACTGCTGTGATTGTTTCATTGTCCCCAGTGAGCCTGGTACAAGCTCTATATGGGGTGGAAATGGTAGCCCTCCTTTGAGCAGGGCCAAAGTCTCATCTGTCGGGATGGTCCTGCTGAAGCAGAGCAAACCAATTACTCTTCTAAATGGCTTTGAACTAGGGAACATTTAATGGTGAAAGTAAAGGACTCCAGCCATACTACTTTTTTTTTTTTTTTTTCCTAAAAGCTGAGACACCAGGCCTTTGTGTGCATTTTTTCACACAGTTTCATTACTTTTACTAAAGCAAGGGCTGGTAGCTACTTTTATGGGGAAAGCTGTACTGCTTGCACAGTAGTTTAGTTTTTTTCAAAGCAGTCTAGGGGATTTCAGACACATATCTTCCATTTGCTTTAATATACCCTCACTTTAATGAAAGATATGTGTCTGAATCCCGCAGGCTGCTTTGGAAGTCTCAACTATAGAGTCTGATTTAAAAGTCACTGAGATCAGGTCTCTCCACTGACGTCAATGGGTTTTGGACAGTCCCAGGGAGAAGGAGGTGTCTTTATTGGGTCTGTTTATAAAGGCAGAATCTAAGCCAGTTCACACTGACCCATTTTTTATTTTAGGCAGACTTCACTAGTTCTAATGGCCAGAACCATAGAGCTGTCACATTTTCCAGCCTGCCCAGTGTTATTAAATAACCACAAATACAGTGAAGACTTTAGTGTAATCACTATTAGAAATGGATCAGGGCAGGGGGTGAGGTTACCCAAGACATTAATTGTGATTACAAGGGTCAAAGAGGATGCCCAGAAACAGAGGAAGGATTTTGAGATGGCAGCTTAAAATTAATATAAAGGTCAGAAACATGTTTTACACAGCATAGCTTCTGGGCTACTTCATTTAATTCTGAAACATTCCAGATGAGGTTCAGCTAGAAAGAAAAAGTAGGGTACCCTGCTGCTCTCAGTGGTACAGAAAAGCTTTTGAGGAGCCTGTTTGCTTTCTCTTTCCAACACTTAAGGTTAAGCTGCTTGTCAGGAAAGATTCCCCCACAGATCAAACTAACAGGAATCATTTTCATTTGGAAATGGGAAGAAGGAAAAAGTAAGAAGTCCATGTGAAACACAGAATGTTTTACTTTGTATGTGAGATGTGGTTCTCTTTTTTAATGTCATTCAACATTTTTCCTGCTCTTTCTACAGTCCTGGCACAGTGGAAATGCTGCCTGGTTTTCTTTCAGAACTCAAGAGGACATATCTGTACTGTCCATGGGCATCTAAGTTGAAGATCTTAGATTCTCTGTAAGCTGCTCTGGAGCTTTTGTTATATTTGGATCATGCTGAATGTAAGATTTGAAACTTGTGGGCCTGAGGAGTGCCTTACAGGAGACAGCAAAGGTGCTTCTCACTTCCCAGGCAATGAGTCAGGGGCTCGAGGTTCTGGCTGTGTTCACAGCTGTGTTGTGTGACTGTTCAGCTGCAAATTGATAGGTTGAAGAATATAATTAATGATTTAAAAGACTAAGCCACCACATCCCTGGGCCTCTGCTTAACTCCAGAAGGTTGGTGAACCTCAGAGAGGATAGTTTAGGCTGTGCTTAATTTCTTGCTAGCCCTTTTAGCAAATCAAGAACAGTACAGTTAACACCTATGTGTTCTAATAAGCACACAGAACTTCCAAAGTAATCTTTTTTTCATTTTCATTTGTCATTTTTCCCCTCCATGAGTTTTCCCTTTCTGACCAATTACCAATTCATCTAGTAGGGGCATCACTGTCAATAGGTATCTGCAGGCTGATGTCATGTTATGATGAATTTGAACTAATCAAATGCACATTTTCAGATCTCTTTTTAGCTCTGGAAACATGCTCTATCATGAGGAAATTCCAGGAATTGCTTGACAGGTCTGAGTGTGCAGTGCACCCATATCTCTACAAAGATTGGCAACTTTTTGAACGGGTCTTGTGGTTCCAGGCTTTTCAGAGGGACTCGCATGAAGAAACTATACTTACTCAAACATTTGATATTATGTTCTTTAGCCTTCTTCACTAAAAGGAATATGAGTAATTTGAACATCACAAAGTAAATTAATGAGTCTGACTGAAACTGGAGACAGCTCTTTTCTAAAACAAATGCAAAGTCTGTCCATACAAGTGTGTCCAACAGGTCAAGGGAGGTTCTCCTCCCTCTCTACTCTGCATTGGTGAGACCCCACCTGGAATACTGTGTCCAGTTTTGGACACCCCAGTTCAGAAAAGATAGGGATTTACTGGAGAGAGTCCAGAGCAGGGCTACCAAGATGATTAAGAGAATGGAGCATCTCCCTTATGAGTAGAAGCTGAGAGAGCTGGGGCTCTTTAGCCTGGAGAAGAGGCGACTGAGGGGGGACCTTATCAATGTCTATCAATATGTTAAGGGTGAGTGTAGAGAGGATGGACCCACACTCTTCTCAATGTCATTCATTTACAGGACAAGAGGCAATGGGAGAAAGTTGGAGTACAAGAGGTTTAGGGTAAACACAAGGAAGAACTTTTTCCTAGTGAGGGTAACAGAGCTCTGGAACGGGCTGCCCAGGGAGGTTGTGGAGTCTCCATCTCTGGAGACATGTAAGACCCTCCTGGATCTGTTCCTGGGTGACTTGGTCTAGGTGATCCTGCTCTGGCAGGGGGGGTTGGACTAGATGATCTTCTAGGTCCCTTCCAACCCCTAACATTCTGTGAATCTGTAAAGTTAATTTCTCAGCAATGTGATGTTACTCCACTGATGGCACACAGAACTGTACATTCTCAGAATAAAGGAATCTTCCATCAAGTTGGAAAACAAAGGATGCCCAGTTTAGGAGAAATGTCCAACTTGGCACTGTTTGCTTCTGTCTAATTATAATTCTAATGACTCACAGGCAGATATTTTGGATTTGTGTGTCTTGTCTACGTACACACATCTATACTTAACACACACCTCCCTCACACTCTTTAGGAATATGAATCCAACTTGGGCTTGCAGAAAACCCTTCATATTTTATGTAAAGCAGTGTCAAGCTATCAGAGAATGGTATAGACTGTTATGACAGGTTAGTCAGAAAAATGACATGATAGAGAGAAGCAATACAACTGTTTGAACATGCTGGAAAACTGACAAGATCATAACTACACATGCAATTTGAAAAGCAGTCTATAGGCACAAGAAATCCCCTTATAAGACTTCTGTCTGTTATGCTATTTCTCCATATATCTATACGATGTTATATACAAGTCTCAGGTACACTCCGGATTAACTGTCATAAGATGAAAAACTAGTTCTGCTCTGTTGACTTTAACAGAATTACCCAAACTCATGCCTGCTGATTATGTGTTGCACTAAATGTATAATATTAGTATCAATATATTTCAGAATATATTCAGTATCAATATAATATCAGAATATTTGATAATGAAATCTATATTTAAACTCTGAGGAGAGATGTTAGATTCTCTAATTTTTCTGAGCTGCCTTCTGTGCAAGGACAGTAATTACCTGTGTGTCCAGACAACATAATTTGGATAGAAGCTTTGATACTATAGAATCAAAAATCTTGATTCTTTCTGAAGATACTAAGTTAGAGGGCTCAGAAAATTGCTCTTAATCCATATACATCTTGCCACTCAATTGAAAACCCTGCTGATAGTAATCAAAGGTTATCTTGTTATCTTTATTTTGTAGGTAGATTTGATGTTTGGGGGCTTTTTCCACACCCTTGTATACACACCACTAAAATGTTAGCTCCTTAGAATAGAGATAAAACTTCTTCCCATCAGAAGATAGTGCTGTTGCTTTTTTGTAATATGTTTGCTTCACAGGAGAAAAAAAAGAAAAAAGAACCAAAGAAAAAACCCCACAACTCTTTTTTCATTTCTGTGAAAGTTTGGTCTAAACTGACACACAGAGAGAAGCAATAACATGGATATCAACTATAGGGGAAAGAAAACACCCACTCATCAATGCTCCCTCATATTACTCTTGTCGGATTTCAGACTATCCAATTTTTTTACCCCATCTCAAATACCTCATTTCTTATGAGGTTTGCATGGTCTTAGAAGAAAGAAGAGACAGAAGCTAACATTGATAGACCAAGTCTTGCAGCCTTTCATTTTCATCCTTGTTTTTGTTAATCCCCTTCCTGTTTTCAGAGAAGCAAAGCCATTTCTCAGACTGTATTGCAGTGAGCAACTAGAGGACTGAATCATGTGCCTGCATTTGTGCCAAGTCCCTAGTAGGACCAGCAGCTTTTAAACCATCCCATTGTTAATTAAACAACCTAGTGACATACTGCCAACCTTGTCATTGTAATTTGCTGCTCGCTCTGCACGCACATTCGATTAGCTCAGCATCAGATTCTCCCTTCTGTGCACATAGCTTCCTTTTCTTTGCTACCAGTCAAAGGAAGTAAGGATGGACAGATTTTAAAATATTGGCTCATCTTATCTGGCTCATGAAAAATATATTATAAAATTAGTCTTGCGAGTCATTTTTTCCTACTAGAAATTACTTTCTACAATAGCCTGTGACATATTTTTATTCTGCTTTATATCCTTCTAGTCTGCTGGTCTGTTTTTTTATCCCAGGCTAATTTTCCCAGCCTCTTTTTTAGGGTTGGATTCTGAAAAGGGGGATCATTGGTCTTTATGGAAGTAGTTGACAAGCACATCCTACTGCTTTAAAAAAAAAAACAGGTACCTGTAACGTAAATTAAACATATGTTATGTACTGGGAAAGATCTGTGCCAAAATGCTAACACTACTAACAGAAATAAGCAATGGAATCAGTTTTCTTTTCCTGAACATAGAGTAGTGTTATCCTTTCCTTTGTGTACATGGCTCCCAGAGGTTTAGCTACCTCTTCACCTCCTTATTGTAACACCATTGCTCCCCCATTGCTTCTCCTTCGACACATAAACAAAACAAGAACATTATGAAAGCAGAAATCCCCTTGGAAAACTCAGATCAAGGCTGAAGAACTACTGCTCATAAAGCATGGCTGGAAACATTCCCACGTGCAAGGAAAGGGCACTGAGTGTGAATGCCTGTGGAGAGTTTGTCCATAGGGGCTGATAATTTTCAGTGACATAAGACTTTCCAAGAGTATGTGGCAAAAGGAAAAGTGCCTTAAAAACAAGCAGCTCATTCTCTTTTGGGCTAAGTCCACCCTGTCAAGCTTTGAGAGCACAAACAGTGAAATATATATATATATATGTTCTGATTACATTACTTTAGAAGCAGGCCACAGGGGTGCTTAGTCTCATGGGACTGGACATCAGGTATATTATATGGTTGTAGATAACAGGAATCAAGTCAAGTTTCTGTAGCAACGACTTAATCAAGGACTGCGTAAAAAGGAATCATTTTCAAAATATAAGAAAGTGCTGAATATTAGAGTTTAAGGCATCTAAATAAATATGTGGATTAAAGTATTCTTATGGAGGCTGCTCATCCCTGATACTACCTTAGGTAATATAACATATACTAACCACTTTTTTGCAATTGAACTGAAGATGAGTAATGTGTGTGCACCACCAGTCTCAAAGTTCAGTATAGCAGAGATAATACTAACATTTACTAGGTATAGAAGTCCATTTCTGATCACCCCTGTGCAGCACGAGCCGTCATCACCACCACAATGAAGTTCTGTGACAGTGGCTGACAAGGTGAAGTCCTTGAGAGGCAAACACTGATTTGTAACTGATTACCATATTTGTAGAGTACTCACTTTGGACATTTGCTTCTTGTTGGTTATCTCCCATCTGGGCATCTGCTGTAACTTACATAAGGAAGATACTATATATATACACATACATATATATATATATAGTACCAATATATATTGATATACATATACAGTTCTCAGTTCTTGCCCAAATAAGAAGGGGCAGCAGGAAGACTATTACCATAGACTTCCAAAGGGCAGACTTCAACCTATTTAGAACACTGGTTGAGAAAGTCCCTTGGAGTACAGTCCTAGAGGGAAAGGGGTTCCAGGAAGGCTGGACTTTTTTTAAAAAGGAATTCTTAAAGGCCCAGGAGCAGACTGCCCCATGTGTCATATGTAAGTCTATAGGGACAGATGGGATCCACCAGAGAGTGCTGAGGGAATTGGCAGGGGAACTTGCCAAGCCTCTCTCCATCATTTATCAGCAGTCCTGGTCAACTGGGGAGGTCCCGGATGACTGGAGACTTGCCAATGTGACAACCATCTATAAGAAGGGCAGGAAGGATGATCCAGGGAACTACAAGCCTATCAGCCTGACAATGGTCCCAGGAAAGGTTATGGAACAGTTCATCTTGGAGGTGATCACACAGCAAGTGCAGGACAATGGAGAGATAAGGCCCAACCAACGTGGGTTCATGAAGTGTAAGTCCTGTTTAACCAGCCTGATCTCCTTCTATGATCAGGTGACCTGCCTAGAGGATGAGGGCAAGGTGGTGGGTGTTGTCTACCTGGACTGCAGTAAGGCATTTGACACCATTTCCCACAGCATTCTGCTAGAGAAGCTGGCAGATCATGGCATAGATAGGAGGATTCTTCACTGGGTTAGAAACTGGCTGGGTGGTCGAGCCCAGAACGTGGTGGTGAACAGAATAAAATCCAGTTGGCAGCCAGTCACAAAGTGGTGTCCCTCAGGGCTCAGTTTGTGGATCTGTCTTGTTTAATATCTACATCAATGACCTGGATGAGGAAATCAAAAGTACCCTCAGTAAATTTGCAGATAACTCAAAATTAAGCACAAGTGTCAATCTGCTTGAGGGTAGGAAGGCTCAGGATCTGGACAGGCTGGAGTGATGGGCCAAGGTCAATTGTATGAGGTTTAACAAAGCCAAGTGCCGGGTCATGCACTTTGGTCACAACAACCCCCAGCAACACTACAGCCTGGGGGAGCAGTGGCTGGAAAGCTGCCTGGTGGAAAAGGACCTGGGGGTGTTGGTCAATAGCCCTCTGAACATGAGCCAGCAGTGTGCCCAGGTAGCCAAGAAGGCCAACAGCATCCTGGCCTGTATCAGAAATGGAGTGACCAGCAGAAGTAGGGAGGTGATCGTGCCCCTGCGCTCAGCACTTGTGAGACTGCACCTTGAGTACTGTGTTCAGTTTTGGTCACCACAGTACAAGAAGGACATTGAGGTGCTGGAGCGGGTGCAGAGAAGGGCAACAAAGCTGGTGAAAGAGCTGGAAAGCATGCCCTATGAAGAGCAGCTGAGGGAACTGGGTTTGTTTAGTCTAGAGAAGAGGACACTTAGAGGAGACCTTATTGTCCTCTACGACTACCTAAAAGGAGGTTGTAGCGAAGCCGGAGTTGGTCTCTTCTCTCAAATTAGTAATGATAGGATGAGGGGAAATGGCCTCAAGTTGCATCAGAGGAGGTTTAGATTGGATATTAGGAAGAAATTCTTCACTGAGAGGGTAGTTAGGCACTGGACCAGGCTGCCCAAGGAGGTGGTAGAGTCACCATCCCTGGAGGTGTTTAAAGAATACAGATGCAGCACTTGAGGATATGGTATGGTGGTTAGAGAAATGCTAGGGCAAAGGTTGGACTTGATGACCCTGGAGGTCCTTTCCAACCATATTGATTCTGTGATATATATGTATGTGTATCAAAAGAGAAAGGAAAAGCCTCCAGAGGACAACATATAATTTTATAGCTGTTTCTGTAAACAATAGAGGTAGCCAAGAGCAAAGCTAGGCTAGATATCCAACCTGTAGACAGATGGAATAGAGAATTATCTAACTTCTAGCTGTCTGTGCAAAACATGTCCCATTTCAACTGCATATTGCTCAGGGTGTCACAGCAGATGCCATGCTTTTCAGGGCACTGTTTGGTCAGCTGCCTGTTTTCTCTCAAACTACTGCATCACAGTGTAAATTGGTTAGTTCTGCTTGATTCAAGTCTATAGGAGAATGACTGTAATGTATGGAAAGTCAAATTAAAAATCTGCCTTCTGGGGACTTGAAAATAATTGTGTAAGTATTTAAAAGGAGATCCAGTGAATAAAAGACAATGTGCCCATAACAAATCAGTTACTGGAAAGAACAAGAAAGATCACAGTTTTTCTGGGAAATCTGGCATCATTTAAGTACAGCTCTTTGCCTTGGATTAAATCCATGTCTTGCAAAGTGATGTTAGTTCATTTATTCTTGATGCCTACAGCCTTCACAGAAGGAAAGAAAAACCCCAAAACTCTATAGAGAAAAAAAATCCCAAAAATTACTGAAAAAAAAATTGTGCTGTCAGAGAAAACTACCTCAGTTAGACAACTTTCCAGAGGGTTGTACTAGGAAAGCTGTGAAGGCTACTGAATACAGAGGAAAGGCTTAACCCTACCACTGGATCTAGTTAATCCTGCTGTAGTAAGCACAGATCTAATACTGACATTGATTTCATGTTAGGATTCCTCAGGCAGTAGGTTGTTCAATGATTTACAACATGATTTCCCTTTTTACAGTTGCTCTGTAACTGCCTTTTTTTTTTTTTTTTTTTTTTATTGGATAACTTCATGGATCTGGCATCAGAGGGTCTTGTTATGGGTAAAGCAGTTGCATGGTGCAATCAGTAACTTCCATCCCAGAAGAGGGACAACATTCTTTTGAGGCAGGCCAGAGCTTCAGGCAGGGATCAGTCCTGCGAAATCACTGGTGTTCATTTCCCACAGTGGGGGGGGGGGGGGGGAAAAACATTTTTTTTTCACGGCGGCGGAAAGGGCAGACAAATAGAATTGCTGCAAGGCTGTCCCCCCCCCCTGGGAATTTCCAGAGATCAGTCATGAGC